>JAJNNQ010000147.1:0-60355 GCA_027886175.1 Phylloscopus collybita | reverse complement strand
GTTGCCATGGTGATGTCCTGGGGGCGGTCACCGTGGTCACTCACTGCCATGGCCGTGTCCTGGGGCGGTCACTGTGGTCACTCATTGCCATGGCCGTGTCCTGGGGCGGTCACTGCGGTCACTCACTGCCATGGCCGTGTCCTGGGGTGGTCACTGCGGTCACTCAGTGCCATACTGATGTCCTGGGGCGGTCACTCGTTGCCATGGTGATGTCCTGGGGTGGTCACTCACTGCCATGGGCGTGTCCTGGCGCGGTCACTCAGTGCTCCAAGGCCGTGTCCTGGGGTGGTCACTCATTTGCCATGGTGATGTCCTGGGGTGGTCACTCACTGCCATGGCCGTGTCCTGGGGTGGTCACTCGTTGCCATGGTGATGTCCTGGGGTGGTCACTGTGGTCACTCATTGCCATGGCCGTGTCCCTGGGGCGGTCACTCGTTGCCATGGTGATGTCCTGGGGCGGTCACTGTGGTCACTCATTGCCATGGCCGTGTCCTGGGGTGGTCACTCACTGCCATACTGATGTCCTGGGGCGGTCACTGTGGTCACTCGTTGCCATGGCCGTGTCCTGGGGCGGTCACTCAGTGCTCCTGGGGTGGTCACTGCGGTCACTCACTGCCATGGTGATGTCCTGGGGTGGTCACTCGTTGCCATGGCTGTGTCCTGGGGTGGTCACTCGTTGCCATGGTGATGTCCTGGGGTGGTCACTCGTTGCCATGGTGATGTCCTGGGGTGGTCACTGTGGTCACTCAGTGCCATGGCTGTGTCCTGGGGCGGTCACTAATTGCCATACTGATGTCCTGGGGTGGTCACTGTGGTCACTCAGTGCTCCAAGGCCATGTCCTGGGGCGGTCACTCATTGCCATGGTGATGTCCTGGGGTGGTCACTGTGGTCACTCAGTGCTCCAAGGCCATGTCCTGGGGCGGTCACTCATTGCCATGGTGATGTCCTGGGGTGGTCACTGTGGTCACTCAGTGCCATACTGATGTCCTGGGGTGGTCACTCGTTGCCATGGCGATGTCCTGGGGTGGTCACTCGTTGCCATGGTGACGTCCTGGGGTGGTCACTCAGTGCTCCAAGGCCGTGTCCTGGGGCGGTCACTCGTTGCCATGGTGATGTCCTGGGGTGGTCACTCAGTGCTCCAAGGCCGTGTCCTGGGGTGGTCACTGTGGTCACTCAGTGCTCCTGGTGTGGTCAGTGCGGTCACTCGTTGCCATGGCCGTGTCCTGGGGTGGTCACTCATTGCCATACTGATGTCCTGGGGTGGTCACACTCATTGCCATACTGATGTCCTGGGGTGGTCACTCATTGCTCCAAGGCCGTGTCCTGGGGTGGTCACTCGTTGCCATGGCGATGTCCTGGGGTGGTCACTCATTGCTCCAAGGCCGTGTCCTGGCGCAGCCTGGCCCTGACCACGCCGTCCAGCACGGCCTGCAGCCCCCGGCAGGCGGCCTGAGCGGCGTCCAGCACCGGCCGCAGCCGCTCGCGGTGCAGCCGGGCGCTCAGCTGGCACAGCGCCAGCTGCCCCCCTCCGGCCACCGTGGCCACCACCAGCCGGGGCCCTCCGGCCGCCTCCTCGGCCCGCGCTCAGGTCGCTCAGGGCGACGGGGGCTCCGGTCATCGCGGGTTCGGCCAGTCCGGCCGATCCGGCCACCACGGCGCCGCGCAAGCGCCACGCCGGCGTCCAGCAGCGCCAGGCCGGCTGCGGAGATGGTGGAGGCCAGCTCGCTGCCGTCTGCTTGGAGAACCTGGGGGGGAAACGGGGGTAAAATGTCCAAAATCACCTAAAATAGCCCCAAAATCACCTAAAATAGCCCAAAATCACCTAAAATAGCCCCAAAATCACCTAAAATAGCCCCAAAATACCCCAAAATCATCCAAAATCACCCCAAAACAACCTAAAATTACTCCAAAAATACCCCCAAAATGACCCCAAAATCACCTGAAATACCCCAAAAATGACCCCACAAATCACCCACAAAATCACCTGAAATATCCCAAAATGGACCCCCGAAATCACTCCAAATACCCCAAAATCACTCCAAAACCACCCCAAATACCCCAAAAATGACCCCAAAATCACTTCAAATACCCTCAAAATACCCCAAAATCACCTAAAATAACCCAAAAATTACCCCAAAATCACCTAAAATACCCCAAAAATGACCCCCAAAATCACCTCAAAATCACCTGAAATGCCCAAAAATGACCCCCAAAATCACCCAAAAACCACCTAAAATTCCCCAAGAATGACCCCAAAATCACCTGAAATACCCCCAAAAATGACCCCAAAATGACCCCGAAATCACCTAAAATACCCAAAAAAATGACCCCAAAATCACCTAAAATACCCAAAAAATACCCCAAAATCACTCCAAATAACCCAAAATTGACCCCAAAATCACCCCGAAATCACCTAAAATACCCCAAAAATGACTCCAAAATCACCTAAAATACCCCAAAAATGACCCCAAAATCACCTAAAATACCCCAAAAATGACCCCAAAATCACCTGAAATACCCCAAAAAATGACCCCAAAATCACCTCAAAATCACCTGAAATACCCCAAACATGACCCCCAAAATCACCCCAAATACCCCAAAAATGACCCCCAAATCACCTAAAATACCCCAAAATCACCTAAAACATCCCCAAAAACCACCCCATAAACACCAAAAAAATACCCCAAAACCGGCTAAAGTACCTCAAAACAGGCCCCAAATCACTAAAATACCCCCAAAGCACCTCAAATATCCCAAATCCCCCCCAGGACCCCCCAAACCTGGACGTGCACGTCGATCTGGGAGCGGGGGTAGAGCTGGGTCAGCACCACCCCCTCCAGGACCCCCCAAATCCCCTCCAGGACCCCCCAAATCTCCCCAGGATCGCCCCAAATCCCCTCTAGGACCCCCCAGGACCCCCCAAATGCCCTCTAACCCCCCCAGACCCCCTCAGGACCCTCCAAATCCCCCCCAGGACCCCCCCCAAACGCCCTCAGGACCCCCCCAAATCCTCTCAGGACCGCTCCAAATCCCCTCTAAACCCCCCCAGGACCCCCCAAATCTCCCCCCAAACCCCCCAGGACCCCCTCAAATCCCCACCAAATCCTCTCAGGACCCCCCCAAATCCCCTCCCGGACCCCCCAAACCCCCCCCAAATCCCCCCAGGGACCCCCCCAAACCTACTCAGGACGCCCCCAAACCCCCCAAATCCACCCTAAATCCCCTTTAAATCCCCCCAAAACCCCTCCAGGGGCCCCCCAGGACCCCCCAAATCCCCTCAGGACCCCCCCCAAATCTCCTCTAAACCCTCCCAGGACCCCCCAAATCCACCCCAAATCCTCTCAGGACCCCCTCAAACCTCCCCAGGACCCCCCAAATCCTCTCAGGACCCCCCCAAATCCCCTCAAGGACCCCCCAACCCCCCTCCAAATCCCCTCTAAACCCCCCCCCAAATGTCCTCAGGACCCCCCCAGGACCCCCCCAAACCTGGACGTGCACGTCGATCTGGGAGCGGGGGTAGAGCTGGGTCAGCACCGCCCCCTCCAGGACCCCCCAGGACCCCCTCAAACCCCCCCCCGGACCCCCTAAATCCCCCTCAGGACCTCCCCAGACCCCCCCCCAGGACCCCCCAAATCCCCTCTAAACCTCTCCAGACCCCCCCAGGACCCCCCTAAACCCCTCTAAACCTCCCCAGACCCCCCCCAGGACCCCCCCAAACCCCCTCAGGACCCCCCCAAACCTACTCAAGACCCCCCAAATCCTCTCAGGACCCCCCCAGGACCCCCCAAACCTCCCCCAAATCCCCTCTAAACCCCCCCAGGACCCCCTAAATCCCCTCAGGACCCCCCCCAAATCCCCCCCAGGACCCCCCCAAATCCTCTCAGGACCCCCCCAAACCCCCCCAGGACCCCCTCAAATCCCCCCCAAATCCTCTCAGGACCCACCCAGGACCCCTCAAGGACCCCCCAAACCCCCCCAGGACCCCCCCAAACCTGGACGTGCACGTCGATCTGGGAGCGGGGGTAGAGCTGGGTCAGCACCGCCCCCTCCAGGACCCCCCGCAGCAGCAGCGCGCGCTCCCCCGCCCTGCCCCCACCCCCCGGCGGGGGGCGGCGCCTCCGCTCCCCTCCCCCCGCGAAAGGGGCGGAGCTACAGCGGCAGCAGAGCAGGGCCCGGTCCGGGGGGGCTTTGGAGCGGGACCCCCGCACCTGGGGGAAGAGGGGGGGTTAGCACGGCCTGGGGGTCCCCAAATGGGTCTGGGGGTCCCTAAATGGGTCTGGGGGTCCTGGGACTCGGTTTGGGGGTCCCCAAATGGGTCTGGGGGTCCTGGGGTTTGGTTTTGGGGGTCCCTAAGTGGGTCTGGGGGTCCCCAAATGGGTCTGGGGGTCCTGGGGCTCGGTTTTGGGGGTCCCCAAATGGGTCTGGGGGTCCCCAAATGGGTCTGGGGGTCCTGGGGTTTGGTTTTGGGGGTCCCTAAATGGGTCTGGGGGTCACTAAATGGGTCTGGGGGGTCTCCGAATGGGTCTGGGGGTCCCTAAATGGGTCTGGGGGTCTCTAAATGGGTCTGGGGGTCCCTAAATGGGTCTGGGGGTCCTGGGGCTCGGTTTTGGGGGTCCCTAAATGGGTCTGGGGGTCCTGGGGTTTGGTTTTGGGGGGTCCCCAAATGGGTCTGGGGGTCTCCGAATGGGTCTGGGGGTCCTGGGGCTCGGTTTTGGGGGTCCCCAAATGGGTCTGGGGGTCACTAAATGGGTCTGGGGGGTCCTTAAATGGGTCTGGGGGGTCCCAAATGGGTCTGGGGGTCCCCAAATGGGTCTGGGGGGTCCCCAAATGGGTCTGGGGGTCCTGGGGCTCGGTTTTGGGGGTCCCCAAATGGGTCTGGGGGTCTCTAAATGGGTCTGGGGCTCGGTTTTGGGGGTCCCCAAATGGGCTGGGGGGTCACTAAAATGGGTCTGGGGGGTCCTTAAATGGGTCTGGGAGTCCCCCAAATGGGTCTGGGGGTCTCTAAATGGGTCTGGGTTCCCACACTGAGGGGGGGTCCCGGGCACTGAGGGGGGGTCCCGGGCACTGGGGGGGGTCCCAAGCCCTGAGGGGGATCAGGGGCCCTGAGGGGGGAGGGTCCCAAGCCCTGAGGGGGGGTCCCGCAGCCCCGGGCCCCCGCTCACCTCGTGCGGGCCGTAGACGGCCGCCAGCACCTTGGTGTTGCCCTGCTCCAGGTAGGCCGAGCCGTCGGCCCTCGCCAGCACCCCGAGGCGGGCCCGCACCTTGCGCAGCTCCTCCGGCCGCCGCCCGTCGGCCCGGAACCCGGCGTCCGACAGCAGCTCCAGCCCCGCCATTGCCGCCGCTCCCGGTCGGTGCCGCTCCCGCCGCCGGCACCGCGTGAGGGGACGGACTACGACTCCCGGCGTGCACCGCGCGCCGCGCTTGCGCGCTGTGAGGGGGCGGACTACAACTCCCGGCGTGCACCGCGCGCCGCGCTTGCGCGCTGTGAGAGGGCAGACTACAACTCCCGGCGTGCACCGCGCGCCGCGCTTGCGTGCTGTGAGGGGACGGACTACGACTCCCGGCGTGCACCGCGCCAGCCACCCTTGCGCGTCGTGAGGGGGCGGACTACAACTCCCGGCGTGGCACCGCGCGCCGCGCTTGCGCCCTGTGAGGGGACGGACTACAACTCCCGGCGTGCGCCGCGCCAGCCGCCTTTGCGCGCCGTGAGGGGAGGTCAGGGACACTGAAGGGGGGGCACGAGCCGGGCCTGCACCTTGCGCAGCTCCTCTGGCCGCCGCCCGTCGGCCCGGAACCCGGCGTCCGACAGCAGCTCCAACCCCGCCATTGCCGCCGCTCCCCGCTCGGTGCCGCTCCCGCCGCCGGTACCCGCGTGAGGGGACGGACTACAACTCCCGGCGTGCACCGCGCGCCGCGCTTGCGCGCCGTGAGGGGACGGACTACAACTCCCCGGCGTGCACCGCGCCAGCCGCCCTTGCGCGTCGTGAGGGGGCGGACCACAACTCCCGGCGTGCACCGCGCGCCGCGCTTGCGCGCTGTGAGGAACGGACTACAACTCCCGGCGAGCACCGCGCGCCGCCCTTGCGCGCCGTGAGGGGAGGTCAGGGACACTGAGTGGGGGGGGGGCACGAAGCCGGGCCCGCACCTTGCGCAGCTCCCTCTGGCCCGAGCCCGTCGGCCCGGAACGCGGCGTCCCGACACCCCCTCCAGCCCCGCCATTGCCGCCGTCGGCACCCGCGTGAGGGGACGGACTACAACTCCCGGCGTGCGCCACGCCAGCTGCCCTTGGGCGCCGTGAGGGGGCGGACTAAAACTCCCGGCGTGCACCGCGCCAGCCGCCCGCCAATGGGAGGCGCCGGCGCTGCGACGCTGGCGCGGGCCGAGGTCACGCCCCCGTCAGCCGTTCGGTTCGATACTCCGCCCTCCGTGACGTAATGCTGGCGTCAGGCCACGCCCCCAATGGGGGTACGCTAGAGGCCACGCCCCTATGTAGACCACGCCCCACGCAGAGAGCCCGCCCCACGGAGGCGGGGCCCTCAGTGACGCCCCCCTTGGAGGCCGCCGCCCCCAAACAGGCCCCGCCCCCTCGGCCGGTTCGGGACCGAGCGGGACCGAGCGGCACCGCGACCCCGAACCGGGCAGGGCCCGACCCTCACCGGGCGGCACCGAACCCTCCCCGAGCGGTACCGAACCTTGACCGGACAGCAGCGAGAGCCCGAACCGGGCACGGCCGGACCTTCACGGGACAGCTCCGAACCTTGACCGGACAACTCCGAACCTCCACCGGGCAGCGCCGAGCCCGGTCCGGGCAGCGCCGAAACCTCCCCGGGCGGTTCCGAACCTTCACCGGACAACTCCGAACCCTCCCCGAGCGGTTCCGAACCTCCACCGGGCAGCACCGAACCCTCCCCGGGCGGTTCCGAACCTTCACCGGGCAGCACCGAGCCTGAACCGGGCAGCACTGAGCCCGGTCCGGGCAGCGCCGAACCCTCCCCGGGCGGTTCCGAACCTTTACCGGGCAGCACCGAGCCCGGACCGGGGCAGCACCGAGCCCGAACCGGACCTCACCGAGCCCGAACCGGGCAGAACCGAGGCCGAACCGGGCAGCACCGAGCCCGAACCGGGCAGCACCGAGCCCGAACCGGACCTCACCGAGCCCGACCCGGGCAGCACCGAGCCCGAACCGGACCTCACCGAGGCCGAACCGGGCAGAACCGAGCCCGAACCGGGGCAGCACCGAGCCCGAACCGGGCAGCACCGAGCCCGACCCGGGCAGCACCGAGCCCGAACCGGACCTCACCGAGCCCGACCCGGACCTCACCGAGCTCGAACCGGACCTCACCGAGCTCGAACCGGACCTCACCGAGCCCGAAACCGGGCAGCACCGAGCCCGAACCGGGCAGCACCCAGGCCGAACCGGGCCGAACCGGGCAGCACCGAGCCCTGACCGGACACAGGGGGGCAGTGCTGACCCCTGCCCGGTCACCGCTGACCTTGTCCCGGGCCGGACCGGTTCACCGCGCTCCTTTCCCGCTCCCCTGCCCGGTTTCCCGGTACCGGTTCCGGTCCCGGTTGGGCCATGGCCGCCCCCAGCGGGTTCCAGTTCGCCATCGACCGCGGCGGGACCTTCACGGACGTGTTCGCTCGGTGCCCCGGCGGCCGCGTCCGCGTCCTCAAGGCTGCTCTCCGAGGACCCGGCCTACCGGGACGCGCCCACCGAGGGCATCCGCCGCGTGCTGCAGGAGGTGCGAGCCCCGGGGAGAGCCCTGGGACCCCCTGGGGACCACCGGGGGACACCGGGACCCCCTGGGACCACCGGGGACACCCCCGAGACCACCGGGGACACCCCCGAGACCCCCGGGACCCCCCTGGGACCACCGGGGACACCGGGACCCCCCCGGGACCCCACCGGGGACCACCCCCGAGACCACCGGGACCCCCCGGGACCCCCACCGGGACCCCACCGGGGGACACCGGGACCACCTGGGACCCCCACCGGGGACCCCCTGGGACCACCGGGGACACCGGGACCCCCCCGGGACCCCACCGGGGACACCCCGGGACCCCCTGGGACCCCCGGGACCCCCCCGAGTCCTTTTCTGGGACCCCCGGGAACCCCTGGGACCCCACCGGGGACACCGGGACCCCCCCGGGACCCCACCGGGACCCCCACCAGGGACACCCCCGAGACTCCCGGGACCCCACCGGGACCCCCTGGGACCACCGGGGACACCAGGGACCCCCCGGGACCCCACCGGGGACACCCCCGAGACCCCCCGGGGACCCCCCCCGAGTCCTTTTCTGGGACCCCCGGGAACCCCGAGACCACCGGGACCCCCGGGAACTACCGGGAGCCCCCTGAGACCCCACCGGGGACACCCCCCGAGTCCTTTTCTGGGATCCCCGAGACCCCCGGGACCACCGGGACCCCACCGGGGACACCCCCCCGAGACCCCCGGGGACCCCACCGGGGACACCCCCCTGGGACCCCCAGGACCCCCCTGAGTCCTTTTCTGAGACCCCCTGAGACCCCCAGGGACCTTGGGGACACCAGGACCCCCGGGAACCCCCCCTGAGTCCTTTTCTGGGACCCCTGGGACCACCGGGACACCCCCGGGAACACCCCCGAGACCCCCGGGTACCACCCCCCGAGTCCTATTCTGGGATCCCCGGGACCCCCGAGACCACCAGGACCCCCCCGGGACCCCCCCGGGACCCCACCGGTGACACCCCCCCGAGTGCTTTTCTGGGACCCCCGGGAACCCCCGAGACCCCTGCGACCCCCAGGAACCCCCCAAGTGCCTTTCTGGGCCCCCCGGGAACTCCTGGGACCCCCGGGAACGCCCCCCTCCCCCCCCCTCGAGTGCCTTTCTGGGACCCTCTGAGACCCCCAGGACCCCCAGGACCCCCGAGTCCTTTTCTAGGACCCCCGGGACCCTCGGGGACCTTGGGGACCCCCAGGGACCCCCGGGAATCCCCCCGAGTGCCCTGCTGGGACCCTCGGGGACCCCCCAGGACCGCCAGGGACATCCCCGGGAACCCCCCCCCGAGTGCCTTTCTGGGACCCTCGGGGACCCCCGGGACCCCCAAGGACACAGCGGAAACCCCGAGACCCTTGGGACCCCCGGGAGCCCCGGGAGCCCCTGGGACACAGCGGGGACCCCCCAGGAACCCCCCCCTCAAGTCCTTTTCTGAGACCCCCGGGACCCCCGCGACCGCCGGGACCCCACCAGGGACACCCTCGGGACCCCCGGGACCCCCCGAGTTCTTTTCTGGGACCCCCGGGACCCTCAGGGACCTTGGGGACCCCCAGGACCCCCGGGACCCCTGGGAATTCCCCCTCCCCCCCCCCCAGTGCCTTTCTGGGACCCTCTGAGACCCCCAGGACCCCCGGGAACCCCCCCCGAGTCCTTTTCTGGGACCCCCGGGAACCCCCCGCCCGAGTGCCCTGCTGGGACCCCCAAGATCCTCTGGGGACCCCCAGGGACACACTGGGAACCCCTGGGACCCCCGGGGACACCCCCGAGACCCCCGGGAACCCCCCTGAGTCCTATTCTGGGATCCCCGGGACCCCCACGACCACCGGGACCCCCCCGGGACCCCCCCGGGACCCCACCGGTGACACCCCCCCGAGTGCTTTTCTGGGACCCCCGGGAACCCCCGAGACCCCTGCGACCCCCAGGAACCCCCCGAGTGCTTTTTCTGGGCCCCCGGGAACTCCTGGGACCCCCGGGAACGCCCCCCTCCCCCCCCTCGACTGCCTTTCTGGGACCCTCTGAGACCCCCAGGACCCCCAGGACCCCCGAGTCCTTTTCTGGGACCTCTGGGACCCTCAGGGACCTTGGGGACCCCCAGGACCCCCGGGAGACCTGGGAATTCCTGCCCCCCCCCCAATGCCTTTCTGGGACCCCTGAGACCCCCAGGACCCCCGGGACCCCCGAGTCCTTTTCTGGGACCCCCGGGAACCCCCCCCCTCGACTGCCCCTGCTGGGACCCCCAGGGACACCCCCGGGGACCCCCAGGAATCCCCCCCCCGAGTCCTTTTCTGGGACCCCCAGGGACCCCCAAGAGCCCTGGGACCCCCCCCCAGGAACTCAGGGGGACCCCTGAGGGAACCCCTGGGGATCCCCTCCCCCCCCCTGCTGGGGGTCCCCAAAATGGGTCTGGGGGGTCTCCAAATGGGTCTGGGGGTCCTGGGGTTCAATTTTGGGGTCCCCAAATGGGTCTGGGGGTCCCTCTGTGGGGCTGTGGGTGAACTTTGGGGTCCCTCAGGTGAATTTTGGGGTCCCTCAGGTGAATTTTGGGTGCTCAGGTGAGTTTTTGGCACCCAGGTGAGTTTGGGGGCGTGTCCCGCAGGAGCTGGGCGTGTCCCTGCCCCGGGACCAACCCCTGGACTCCTCGGGGATCCAGTGGATCCGCATGGGGCACCCAGGGGGGGCTGTGGGTGAATTTTGGGGTCCCTCAGGTGAATTTTGGGTTCCCAGGTGAGTTTTTGGCACCCAGGTGAGCTCAGGGGCGTGTCCCGCAGGAGCTGGGCGTGTCCCTGCCCCGGGCTGGACAGGTCTGGGATCCAGTGGATCCACATGGGGCACCCATGGGGGCTGTGGGTGAATTTGGGGTCCCTCAGGTGAATTTTGGGGTCCCTCAGGTGAATTTTGGGTGCTCAGGTGAGCTTGGGGTGCCCAGGTGAGCTTTGGGGCGTGTCCTGCAGGAGCTTTGGGGCGTGTCCCTGCCCCGGGCTGGACAGGTCTGGGATCCAGTGGATCCCCTGGGGCACCCATGGGGGCTGTGGGTGAATTTGGGCTGCCCAGGTGAATTTTGGGATCTCCAGGTGAATTTTGGGGCACCCAGGTGAGTTTGTGGGCGTGTCCCGCAGGAGCTGGGCGTGTCCCTGCCCCGGGACCAACCCCTGGACTCCTCGGGGATCCAGTGGATCCGCATGGGCACCACGGTGGCCACCAACGCGCTGCTGCAGCGCCGGGGCGAGCGCGCCGCCCTGGCCGTGACGCGCGGCTTCCGGCACCTGCTGCACATCGGCACCCAGGCCCGGCCCCGCCTCTTCGACCTGGTGAGAGCGCACCTGGGCACACCTGGGCACACCTGGGCACACCTGTAACCTCACCTGGGCACACCTGTAACCTCACCTGTAACCCAAACCCACCCCCCCTACACCGGCACCTGCTGCACATCGGCACCCAGGCCCGGCCCCGCCTCTTCGACCTGGTGAGAGCACACCTGGGCCACACCTGTAACCTCACCTGTGCACACCTGTAACCTCACCTGGGCACACCTGTAACCTCACCTGTAACCCAAACCCACCCCAAACCCATCCCCACACCGGCACCTGCTGCACATCGGCACCCAGGCCCGGCCCCGCCTCTTCGACCTGGTGAGAGCGCACCTGGGCACACCTGTAACCTCACCTGGGCACACTTGTAACCTCACCTGTAACCTCACCTGTAACCTCACCTGTACCCCAAACCCACCCCCCCTACACCGGCACCTGCTGCACATCGGCACCCAGGCCCGGCCCCGCCTCTTCGACCTGGTGAGAGCGCACACCTGGGCACACCTGGGCACACCTGTAACCTCACCTGTAACCTCACCTGTACCCTAAACCCACCCCAAACCCATCCCCACATCGGCACCCAGGCCCGGCCCCGCCTCTTCGACCTGGTGAGAGCGCACCTGGGCACACCTGGGCACACCTGTAACCTCACCTGGGCACACCTGGGCACACCTGTAACCTCACCTGTACCTCTACCTGCAACCTCACCTGTAACCTCACCTGTAACCCAAACCCACCCCAAACCCATCCCCACATTGGCACCCGCCTCTTTGACCTGGTGAGAGCGCACCTGAGCACACCTGGGCACACCTGGGCACACACCTGTAACCCAAACCCATCCCCCCACACCGGCACCTGCTGCACATCAGCACCCAGGCCCAGCCCTGCCTCTTCGACCTGGTGAGAGCGCACACCTGGGCACACCTGGGCACACCTGGGCACACCTGTAACCTCACCTGGGCACACCTGGGCACACCTGGGCACACCTGTAACCTCACCTGTAACCCAAACCCATCCCACACCGGCACCCGCCTCTTCAACCCGGTGAGAGCACACCTGGATGCACCTGGGTACACCTGGGCACACCTGTGTGCACATCTGGACACACCTGTACCTACACTGGGACGCACACCTCTACCCTCACCTGTGCCCACACCTGTGCCTGTGGCCACACCCTGTTCCTGTACTCACACCTGTGCCCACACCTGTGCCTATGCACACACCTGTACCTGTACCACACCTGTACCTCTACTCACACCTGTACTCACACCTGTACTCACACCTGTACTCATACCTGTACTCACACCTGTACCCACACCTGCACCTGTGCTCACACCTGTGCCTGTGCTCACACCTGTGCCACACCTGTGCCCACACCTGCGCCCACACCTGTACCTGTGCTCACACCTGTACTCACACCTGTACCTGTGCTCACACCTGTACTCACACCTGTACCTGTCCCACACCTGTCCCCACACCTGTACCCACACCTGTACTCACACCTGTGCCCACACCTGTCCCCACACCTGTCCCCACACCTGTCCCCACACCTGTACTCACACCTGTCCCCACACCTGTCCCTCCACACCTGTCCCCACACCTGTCCCCACACCTGTACCCACACCTGTACTCACACCTGTGCCCACACCTGTCCCCACACCTGTCCCCACACCTGTCCCCACACCTGTGCCCACACCTGTGCTCACACCTGTTCCTGTGCCCACACCTGTACCTGTCCCCACACCTGTACTCACACCTGTACTCACACCTGTCCCCACACCTGTTCCCGTGCCAGCCCCCCCTCTATCCCAGCGTCCCCCGGGGGCGGGGGTGGCACCCCTGGGTGCCCGATGTCCCCTGGGCTCGGCGCCACCTCCCCTCCCCCGCCGTGACCCCGTGGTGACCCCACCGTGACCCCCGCCGTGACCCCGCCGTGACCCCCGCAGTGACCCGCGGCCGCCTGGCACGGGGCCGGCGCCTCCTGTGACCGGCGCGTGACCGCCTGTCCCCTCCCGGGGCTGGCACCGTGTCCCTGTGTCCCCATGTGCCCCACAGTGTCCCTTTGTCCCCTCCCGGGCTGGCACCGTGTCCCTGTGTGCTTCCACAGTGTCCCCATGTCCCTGCTGGGGGTGGCACCGTGTCCCCCCTGTCCCCTGTGCCACACTGTCCCCGTGTCCCCACCGGGGCTGGCACCGTGTCCCCGTGTGCCCCACAGTGTCCCCATGTCCCCTCCCGGGGCTGGCACCGTGTCCCCGTGTGCCCCACACTGTCCCCGTGTCCCCTCCCGGGGCTGGCACCGTGTCCCCTGCTGGGGCTCAGTGTCCCCCCACAGTGTCCCCTCCCAGGCTGGCACCCGTGTCCCCATGTCCCCTGTGTGCCCCACAGTGTCCCCGTGTCCCTGCGGGGCTGGCACTGTGTCCCCTGTCCCCCCCACGCTGTCCCCTCCCAGGGCTGGCACCGTGTCCCCTGTGTGCACCACAGTGTCCCCGTGTCCCTGCTCAGGCTGGCACCGTGTCCCCTGTCCCCCCACACTGTCCCCTCCAGGGACTCAGTGTCCCCCTGTGTGCCCCACGCTGTCCCTGCAGGGCTGGCACCGTGTCCCCTGTCCCCACACGCTGTCCCCGTGTCCCCTCTCAGGCTGGCACTGTGTCCCCATGTGTCCCACAGTGTCCCCATGTCCCTGCTCAGGTTGGCACCGTGTCCCCTCCCGGGGCTGGCACCGTGTCCCCATGTGTCCCACAGTGTCCCCATGTCCCTGCTCAGGCTGGCACCGTGTCCCCTCCCGGGGCTGGCACCGTGTCCCTGTGTCCCCTGGTCCCCACAGTGTCCCCTCCATGGGGCTCACTGTCCCCCCACGCTGTCCCCGTGTCCCCTCTCAGGCTGGCACCATGTCCCCATGTGTCCCACGCTGTCCCCGTGTCCCCTCCTGGGACTCAGTGTCCCTGTGTGCCTGGCACTGTCCCCACACGCTGTCCCCATGTCCCCTCCCAGGCTGGCACCGTGTCCCCTGTGTGCCCCACGCTGTCCCCACCATGGGGCTCAGTGTCCCCCCACAGTGTCCCCTCCCAGGCTGGCACCGTGTGCCCAGCGCTGTCCCCTCCAGGGACTCAGTGTCCCCCTGTGTGCCCCACAGTGTCCCCGTGTCCCTGCAGGGCTGGCACTGCGTCCCCTGTCCCCACACGCTGTCCCCTCCCAGGCTGGCACCGTGTCCCCTGTGTGCACCACACTGTCCCCATGTCCTGCTCAGGCTGGCACCGTGTCCCCTCCCGGGTCTCAGTGTCCCCCTGTGCCCCACGCTGTCCCCACCATGGGACTCAGTGTCCCCCCACAGTGTCCCCATGGCTCCTCCCGGGGCTGGCACCATGTCCCCATGTCCCCTGTGCCCCACAGTGTCCCTGTGTCCCCCTCCCGGGCTGACACTGTGTCCCTCGCGGGGCTGGCACTGTGTCCCCGTGTGTCCCACAGTGTCCCCTCCATGGGGCTCAGTGTCCCCACGCTGTCCCCATGTCCCTGCAGGGGCTGGCACCCGTGTGCCCTGCTGGGGCTTAGTGTCCCCCCACAGTGTCCCCTCCTAGGCTGGCACCGTGTGCCCTGTCCCCACATGCTGTCCCCGTGTCCCCGCTCAGGCTGGCACCGTGTCCCTGTGCCCCACAGTGTCCCCACCATAGGGCTGGCACTGTGTGCCCCACACTCCCCACAGTGTCCCCACACGCTGTCCCCGTGTCCCTTCCAGGGCTGGCACCGTGTGCCCCACGCTGTCCCCTCCAGGGACTCAGTGTCCCCACGCTGTCCCCACGCTGTCCCCACGCTGTCCCCATGCTGTCCCCATGTCCCTTCCCAGGGCTGGCGCTGTGTCCCCTGTCCTCACACGCTGTCCCCGTGTCCCTGCTCAAGCTGTCCCCATGTGCCCCACACTGTCCCCACCATAGGGCTGTGTCCCCCCACTGTCCCCTCCCAGGCTGGCACCGTGTCCCCCTGTGTGCCCAGCACTGTCCCCATGTCCCTTGTCCCCACGCTGTCCCCATGTCCCTGCTGGGGGTGGCACCGTGTCCCCATGTCCCCTCCCAGGCTGGCACCGTGTCCCTGCTGGGGCTGGCACCGTGTCCCCTCCTGGGACTCAGTGTCCCCCTGTCCCCCACACGCTGTCCCCATGTCCCCTCCCGGGCTGGCACTGTGTCCCCTCCTGGGGCTCAGTGTCCCCTTGCGCCCCACGCTGTCCCCACGCTGTCCCCGTGTCCCTGCTGGGCTGGCACCGTGTGCCCCTCTGTGTCCCCCCAGTGTCCCTCCCGTGTCCTCTCCGTGTCCCCTGTCCCGTGTCCCCCGGCCATGGCCACGTGTCCGGCCGGGCCGGGTGTCCTTGCCGATGTCCCCTGTCCCCTTGTCCCCTGTCCCGTGAGCGGGGCCGGGCTCGGGGCCAGGCCCGGCGGGTGGCCAGCGCGGCCATGAGCCAGGGGACAGCGACAGCGACAGGGACAGGGGGAGGGGACACGGACACGGGACAGGGGACAGCGACAGCGACAGGGGACAGCGACAGGGGACAGGGGGAGGGGGACACGGACACGGGACAGGGGACTGCGACAGCGACAGGGGACAGGGGGAGGGGACACGGACACGGGACAGGGGACAGCGACAGGGGGAGGGGACAGCGACAGCGACAGGGGACAGGGGGAGGGGACACGGACACGGGACACGGACAGGGACAGCGACAGGGACAGGGGGAGGGGACACGGGACACGGGACAGGGGACAGCGACAGCGACAGGGGACAGGGGGAGGGGACAGGGGGAGGGGGAGGGGACAGGGGGGAGGGGACAGGGACACGGGACAGGGGTCAGGGGGAGGGGACACAGAGGGACACGGTGGGGGGACGTGGGGGGACAGGGGACACAGGACACGGGAGAGGGACAGGGGACAGGGGGAGGGGACACGGACACGGGACAGGGGACACAGAGGGACACGGGACAGGGACAGGGGGAGGGGACACGGACGGGGGATACAGAGGGACACGAGGGGGGGACAGGGGACACAGGGACAGGGGACAGGGGGAGGGGACAGGGACACGGGACAGGGGACACAGGGAGGGACACGAGGGGGGACACGGGACAGGGGACACAGGACGGGGGGAGGGGACAGGGGACACAGGGAGGGACACGAGGGGGGACAGGGGCAGGGGACACGGGGGTGACACAGGGAGGACACGGGGGACACGGGGGACGGGGTGACACAGGGAGGACACGGGGGGGACATGGCGTGTCCCGAGGGTGACATCCCCGTGCCAGCCCGGTGCCGTCCCAGTGCCACCTCGGTCCTGTCCTGCTCCTGTCCCTGTGTCACCCTGGTGCCACCAGTCCTGTGACACCGCGGTGCCACCCCAGCGCTGTCCCAGTGCCATCCCAGCTCCTGTCCCAGTGCCACCCCAGTTCCTGTCCCAGTTCCTGTCCCAGTTCCTGTCCCAGTCCTGTCCCAGTGCCACCCCAGTGCCATCCCAGCGCTGTCCCAGTGCCACCCCAGTGCTGTCCCAGTTCCTGTCCCAGTGCCACCCCCGGTGTCACCCCAGTCCTGTCCCTGTCCTGTCTCATTGCCACCCTTGGTGCCACCCCAGTCCCTGCCCCTTCCCCCGGGTTCCACTGCAGTGCCACCCCACTCCTGTACCAGTGTCACCCCAGTGCCATCCCAGTGCCAGCCCCGGTGGCAGCCCCGGTGCCACCCCAGTCCCTGTCCCTGGTGTCACTCCAGTGCCACCACAGCACTGCCCGGTGCCACCCCAGTCCTGTCCCTCTCCTGTCCCAGTGCCACCCTGGGCCTGTCCCTGTCCTGTCCTGGTGCCACCCCCGGTGCCACCCCAGTCCTGTCCCAGTGTCACCCCAGTCCCTGCCCCATCCCCCCTGGTGTCACCTCAGTGCCACCCCAGTCCTGTCCCAATGCCACCCTCAGTGCCACCCCTGTCCTATCCTGGTGCCACCACAGCGCTGAGCCCCGGTGCCACCCCACTCCTGTCCCTGTCCTGTCCCCATGCCACCCCAAGTGCCACCCTTGGTGCCACCCCAGTCCCTTCCCCGTCCCCCCTGGTGTCACTGCAGTGCCACCCTGGGCCTGTCCCAGTGCCACCCCCACTCCTGTCCTGGTGCCATCGCTCTCCTGTCCCCCTCCTGTCCCCCTCCTGTCCCGGTGCCACCCTGGGCCTGTCCCAGTGTCACCGAGTCCCTGCCCCATCCCTTCTGGTGTCACCTCAGTGCCACCCCAGTCCTGTCCCAGTGCCACCTCAGTCCCTGCCCCATCCCCCCCGGTGTCACTTCAGTGCCACCACAGCACTGCCCGGTGCCACCCCAGTCCTGTCCCGCTGCTGTCCCAGTGTCACCCTTAGTGCCACCCCAGTCCCTTTCCCGTCCCCCCTGATGTCACTGCAGTGCCACCACAGCACTGCCTGGTGCCACCCCCAGTGCCACTCCCAGTGCCACCCCACTCCTGTCCCTGTCCTGTCCCCATGCCACCCCCAGTGCCACCCCCAGTGCCACCCCACTCCTGTTCTTGTCCTGTCCCCATGCCACCCCCAGTGCCACCCCCGGTGCCATCCTGGTGCCATCCCAGTGCCACCCCACTCCTGTCCTTGTCCTGTCCCCATGCCACCCCCAGTGCCACCCCTGGTGCCATCCTGGTGCCATCCCAGTGCCACCCCATTCCTGTCCTTGTCCTGTCCCGGTGCCACCCTGGGCCTGTCCCTGTCCTGTCCTGGTGCCACCCCTGGTGCCACCCCACTCCTGTCCCACTCCTGTCCCCGGTGCCAGCCCCGGTGCCACCGCGGTGTCCCCGCTGTCCCCGCAGGAGGTGGCCATGCCCGACGTGCTCTACGAGGAGGTGATCGAGGTGGACGAGCGGCTGATCCCCGAGCAGGACAATTGTCACCTGCCCGGCAGTGACACCTGGCCCCGGGTGACAGGTGGGACACGGGGGTGGCACTGGGGTGGCACTGGGATTGTCACCTGCCCGGCAGTGACACCTGGCCCCGGGTGACAGGTGGGACACGGGGGTGGCACTGGGGGTGACACTGGGGGTGACAATGGGGTGACGCTGGGGTGACACTGAGGGTGACATTGGGGTGACATTGAGGTGACACCTGGGGTGACACTGGGGGTGACACTGGGGGTGACATTGAGGTGACATTGGAGGTGACACTGGGGTGACACTGGGGTGACATTGGGGTGACACTGGGGGTGACATTTGGGTTGACATTGGGGTGACACTGGGGTGACACTGTGGGGGTTGGGGAGAGGTGACACCAGGACTGTCCCCTGTGTCCCCCCAGGGTGCTCGGGGGTCACCCTGCTGGTGCAGCGGGGGGGGGGGGTTTGGGGGTCCCAGGGGTGTCCCAGGGGTGTCCCAGGGGTGTCACAGGGGTGTCACACAGGGGAGGTGACACTGCTGTCCCCTCACCCCAGGGTGCTCGGGGGTGACCCTGCTGGTGCAGCGGGGGGGGTTTGGGGGTCCCAGGGGTGTCACACAGGGGAGGTGACACTGCTGTCCCCCATGTCCCCTCACCCCAGGGTGCTCGGGGGTGACCCTGCTGGTGCAGCGGGGGGGGTTTGGGTGTCCCAGGGGTGTCCCAGGGGTGTCACACAGGGGAGGTGACACTGCTGTCCCCCCCGTGTCCCCCCAGGGTGCTCGGGGGTGACCCTGCTGGTGCAGCGCCCCCTGGACCTGGCTCGGCTCCGCACGGACCTGGAGCGGGTGCTGGCCCGGGGCATCCGCAGCCTGGCGGTGCTGCTGCTGCACAGCTACGCGTGAGGAGGGGGCTCAGGGGGGCTTGGGGGGCTTCGGGGGTCCTGGGGGGGTTTGGGGGGGCTTGGGGGGGCTTTGGGGGGGTCTCTTTAGGGGGTCCTGGGATCCCCCGGAGCCTGGCGGTGCTGCTGCTGCACAGCTACGCGTGAGCGCCGGGGGGGGCTCCGGGGGGCTTCGGGGGTCCTGGGGGGGCTTGGGGGGGCTCCGGGGGGCTTGGGGGGGTCCGGGGGGCTTCGGGGGTCCCGGGGGGCTTCGGGGGGCTTGGGGGGGGGGTCTGAGGGGTCCTGGAGGGAATTTGGGGGTCTCAGGGGGGCTTTGGGGGGTTCCTGGCCCCGGGGGCATCCGCAGCCTGGCGGTGCTGCTGCTGCACGGCCACGCCTGAGGAGGGGGGGCTTTGGGGGGCTTTAGGGGGGATTTGGGGGTCCCGAGGGGGTCCTGGGGGTCCTGAGAAGGGTCCCTGGGGATCCTGGGGGGAATTTGGGGGGGTCTCAGGGGGATTTGGGGGGGGTCCTGCAGACCCCCGGAGCCCGGCGGTGCTGCCGCTGCACGGCCCCGCGTGAGAGCCTGAGGGGGGCTTTGGGGGTCCCTGGGGGTCCCTGGGGGGCTTTGGAGTGGTTTGGGGGTCCCGAGGGGGTCCTGGGTGGGATTTGGGGGGGCTTTGAGAGGGTTCTGGGGGGGGTCTGGGGGTCCTGGGGGGGATTTAGGGGGTCCTGGGATCCCCCAGAGCCTGGCGGTGCTGCCTCTGCACAGCCACACGTGAGGAGGGGGCTGCGGGGGGGCTTTAGGGGGGATTTGGGGGTCCCGAGGGGGTCCTGGAGGTCCTGAGAAGGGTCCCTGGGGGTCCTGGTGGGATTTGGGGGGGTCTCAGGGGGATTTGGGGGGGGTCCTGCAGACCCCCGGAGCCCGGCGGTGCTGCCGCTGCACAGCCACGCGTGAGAGCCTGAGGGGGGCTTTGGGGGGGGGGGGGGTTGGGGGGTCCCTGAGGGGCTTTGGAGTGGTTCGGGGACCCGAGGGGGTCCTGGGTGGGATTTGGGGGGGCTTTGAGAGGGTCCTGGGGGGATCTGGGAGGTCCTGGGGGGAATTTGGGGGGGGTCCTGCGACCCCTCAGAGCCTGGCGGTGCAGCTGCTGCACAGCCACACGTGAGAGGAGGGGGCTTCGGGGGGCTTGGGGGGGGGATTTGGGCGTCCTGGGAGGGTCCCAGGGGGGGTCCCTGAGGGTCCTGGTGGGATTTGGGGGGGGTCTCTCGGGGGGATTTGGGGGGGGGGTCCTGCAACCCCCCGGAGCCCGGCGGTGCTGCCGCTGCACGGCCCCACGTGAGAGCCTGAGGGGGGCTTTGGGGGTCCCAGGGGGCTTTGGGGGGGTCCTGGGGGGGCTTTGGGGGGGATTTTGGGGGGTCTGGGGGGGGTCCCTGTGGGATTTGGGGGGGTTCCCTGGCCCCGGGGGCATCCGCAGCCTGGCGGTGCTGCCGCTGCACGGCCCCCGCGTGAGGAGGGGGCTTCGGGGGGGTCCTGGGGGGCTTCGGGGGGCTTGGGGGGGGGGGTCTGAGGGGTCCTGGAGGGAATTTGGGGGGTCTCAGGGGGGCTTTGGGGGGTTCCTGGCCCCGGGGGGCATCCACAGCCCGGCGGTGCTGCTGCTGCACGGCCACGCGTGAGGAGGGGGCTGCGGGGGGCTTTAGGGGGGATTTGGGGGTCCCGAGGGGGTCCTGGAGGTCCTGAGGAGGGTCCCTGGGGGTCCTGGGGGGAATTTGGGGGGGGTCTCAGGGGGATTTGGGGGGGGTCCTGCAGACCCCCGGAGCCCGGCGGTGCTGCCTCTGCACGGGCCACGTGTGAGGACGGGGCTTCGGCGGGCTTGGGGGGGGGGATTTGGGGGTCCTGGGGGTCCCGAGAGGGGTCCCTGGGGGTCCTGAGGGGATTTGGGGGGGGGGGTCCTGGGGGTCCTTGGGAAGGTCCCTGGGGGGTCCCAGGGGGAATCTGGGGGGTCCCTGGGGGGGCTTTGGGGGACCCCCAGAACCCGGCGGTGCTGCTGCTGCAGCCACGGGTGAGAGAGGGGGGGGGCTTGGGGGGGTCCCTGGGGGGCTTCGGGGGGGGTCTGGGGGTCCCGAGGGGGTCCTGAGGGGCTCGGGGGGTCTCCTGGGGGGGGTCCCTGGGGGGATTTTGGGGGGTACTGGGGGGATCTCAGGGGGATTTGGGGGGTCCCGGGGGGGGTCTGGGGGGGGTCTCAGGGGGCTTTGGGGGGGTCCTTGGGGGTCCTGAAGGTGTTCTGGGGGGTCCCAAGAGGGGATTTGGGGTCCCTGGGGGGTCCCGGGGGGGATTTGGGGGTCCCAGGATCCCCCGAGCCCGGCGGTGCCGCTGCCCGGCTGAGAGGAGGAGTGGGGGGCTGGGGGGGGGTCCCAGGTGAGCCCCAGGTGAGACAGGGGTGGCACAGGTGTGGGGACAGGTGTGGGACAGGTGTGACACAGGTGACACAGGTGTCACACAGGTGTCCCCCCAGGTGTGACCCAGGTGTGTCCCCTGCAGGTGGCCGGGCCACGAGCAGCAGCAGGTGGGGTTTGGGGTCACACAGGTGTGACACAGGTGTCCCACAGGGCAGGTAGGGCACACAGGTGTCACACAGTGTGTCACACAGGTGTGTCCCAGGTGTCACACAGCTGTCCCCCAGGTGTGACTCAGGTGTGTCCCCTGCAGGTGGCCGGGCCACGAGCAGCAGGTGGGGTTTGTGGGTTCAGGTGTGGTGCAGGTGTGTCCCAGGTGTCACACAGGTGTGGTACAGGTGACACAGGTGACACAGGTGTCACACAGGTGTATCCCAGGTGTGACCAGGTGTGTCCCCCGCAGGTGGCCGGGCCATGAGCAGCAGGTGGGGTTTGTGGGTTCAGGTGTCACATAGGTGTGGTACAGGTGACACAGGTGACACAGGTGTCACACAGGTGTGACACAGGTGTCACACAGGGCAGGTAGGGCACACAGGTGTCCCACAGGTGTCACACAGGTGTGGTACAGGTCACTCAGGTGACACAGGTGTGGTACAGGTGTCACTCAGGTGTCACAGGTGTCACACAGGTGTGACCCAGGTGTGTCCCCCGCAGGTGGCCGGGCCACGAGCAGCAGGTGGGGGTTGTGGTTACACAGGTGTGACACAGGTGTGGTACAGGTGACACAGGTGACACAGGTGTCATGCAGGTGTGTCCCAGGTGTGACACAGGTGTCACACAGCGCAGGTAGGGCACACACACTCAGGTGACACAGGTGTGGTACAGGTGTCACTCAGGTGTCACAGGTGTCACACAGGTGTGACCCAGGTGTGTCCCCCGCAGGTGGCCGGGCCACGAGCAGCAGGTGGGGTTGTGGTTACACAGGTGTGACACAGGTGTGGTACAGGTGACACAGGTGACACAGGTGTCATGCAGGTGTGTCCCAGGTGTGACACAGGTGTCACACAGCGCAGGTAGGGCACACAGGTGTCACACAGGTGTCACACAGGTGTCCCACAGGTGTCACACAGGTGTGGTACAGGTCACTCAGGTGACACAGGTGTGGTACAGGTGACACAGGTGACACAGGTGTCCCCCAGGTGTGACCAGGTGTGTCCCCCGCAGGTGGCCGGGCCACGAGCAGCAGGTGGGGTTTGTGGGTTCAGGTGTCACACAGGTGTGGTACAGGTGTCACACAGGTGTCACACAGGGCAGGTAGGGCACACAGGTGTCACACAGGTGTTTCCCCAGGTGTCACACAGGTGTGGTTTAGGTCACACAGGTGTGTCCCAGGTGTCACACAGGTGTCCCCCAGGTGTGACCCAGGTGTGTCCCCCGCAGGTGGCCGGGCCACGAGCAGCAGGTGGGCGCGCTGGCAGGTGAGCTGGGCTTCACGCAGGTGTCGCTGTCGTCGGGCGTGGCCGGGATGGCGCGGGCGGTGCCGCGGGGCCTGACCGCCTGCGCCGACGCCTACCTGAGCCCCGGCGTGCGCCGCTACCTGAGCGGCTTCTGCGCCGGCTTCCGCGACGGCCTCAAGGTGAGCGCCCACCTGGGGACAGGGGGGGATGGGGGGGACAGGTGGGGACACACCTGGGACAGCAGGGGATGGCTGGGGCACACCTGGGGCACACATGGGTACACCCTGGGGCACACCTGGGGCACACCTGGGACTCACCTGGGGCACACCTGGGACTCACCTGGGGCACACATGGGTACACCTGGACACACCTGGGGCACACCTGGGACACCTGGGGACACCTGGGGATACCTGGGGCAGGTGGGGACAGGTGGGGACATACCTGGGATGGACAGAGACACACCTGGGGAACACCTGGCGATGGCTGGGGACACCTGGGGCACACCTAGGCCCACCTGGGACACACCTGGGGACACCTGGGGCAGGTGGGACAGGTGGGGACATACCTGGATGGACAGAGACACACCTGGGGACACCTGGGGCACACCTGGGACACACCTGGGCACACCTGGGACACCTGGGGCACACATGGGTACACCTGGGACAGGTGGGGACGGGGGGGACAGGTGAGATCACCTGGGACACCTGGGACAGCAGGGGATGGCTGGGGACTCACCTGGGGGACAGGTGGGGACAGGGGGGGACAGGTGGGGACACACCTGGATGAACAGGGACACACCTGGGGACACCTGGGGACAGCTGGGACTCACCTGGGGCACACATGGGTACACCTGGGACAGGTGAGATGCACCTGGACACTGGGACAGCAGGGGATGGCTGGGGACTCACCTGGGGACAGGTGGGGACAGGCCTGGGATGGACAGAGACACACCTGGGCACACCTGGGGGGCACACCTGGGGCACACCTGGGGCACACCTAGGGACAGGTGGGGACACCTGGGACACACCTTGGACACACCTGGGGACACCTGGGACACCTGGGACACCTGGGACACACCTGGGGCACACCTAGGGACAGGTGGGGACACCTGGACACACCTGGGACACACCTGGGGACACCTGGGACACCTGGGGCACACCTGGGATGGGCAGAGACACACTTGGGCACACCTGGGGACACACCTGGGGACAGGTGGGACACACCTGGGACACCTGGGGCACGCCTGGGGCACAACCGGGGACAGGTGGGGACAGACCTGGGGTGGACAGAGACACACCTGGGACACCTGGGGCACATCTGGGGACACCTGGGGCACACCTGGGACACCTGGGGACACCTGGGGACACCACCTGGGACACCTGGGACACACCTGGGACACACCTGGGCACACCTGGGACACACCTGGGACACCTGGGGCACCACATGGGTACACCTGGGACAGGTGGGGACAGGGGGGGACAGGTGAGATACACCTGGGACACCTGGGACAGCAGGGGATGGCTGGGGACTCAGCTGGGGACAGGTGGGGACAGGGGGGACAGGTGGGGACACACCTGGGATGAACAGAGACACACCTGTGGCACAACCGGGGACAGGTGGGGACAGGCCTGGGATGAACAGGGACACACCTGGGCACACCCTGGGGACAGGTGGGACAGGTAGGGACACACCTGGGATGGGCAGAGACACACCTGGGCACACCTGGGGCACACCTGGGGCACACCTGGGTACACCTGGGGACAGGGGGGGACAGGTAGGGACACACCTGGGGTGGACAGAGACACACCTGGGACGCACCTGGGGATGGCTGGGGGACACACCTGGGCACACCTGGGGCACCTGGGGACACACCTGGGGCACACCTGGGGACAGGTGGGACAGGTAGGGACACACCTGAGGTGGACAGAGACGCGCCTGGGCACACCTGGGACACACCTGGGACAGCTGGGGATGAACAGAGACATGCTTGGGCACACCTGGGGCACACCTGGGACACCGGGGATGCCTGGGACACACCTGGGATGGCTGGGGAC
Organism: Phylloscopus collybita; assembly: GCA_027886175.1. NCBI lineage: Eukaryota > Metazoa > Chordata > Aves > Passeriformes > Phylloscopidae > Phylloscopus > Phylloscopus collybita. The sequence goes on along the minus strand of JAJNNQ010000147.1, from coordinate 35,628 downwards.
ACCTGGGGCACACCTAGGCCCACCTGGGACACACCTGGGGACACCTAGGGACAGGTGGGACAGGTAGGGACACACCTGGGATGGGCAGAGACACACCTGGGGCACACCTGGGGCACACCTGGGACACCTGGGGACACCTGGGGACACACCTGGGACACCTGGGGCACACATGGGTACACCTGGGACAGGTGGGGACAGGTGAGATACACCTGGGACACCTGGGACAGCAGGGGATGGCTGGGGACTCACCTGGGGACAGGTGGGGACAGACCTGGGATGGACAGAGACACACCTGGGCACACCTGGGGACACCTGGGACAGACCTGGGATGAACAGAGACACACCTGGGCACACCTGGGGACACCTGGGGATAGGTGGGGACACCTGGGACACACCTGGGGCGCGCCCGGTGCACACCTGGGACACACCTGGTGACAGCTGGGAACAGCTGGGGACACCTGGGACACACCTGGGGACAGGTGGGACAGGTAGGGACACACCTGGGATGGACAGAGACACACCTGGGACACACCTGGGGACACCTGGGGATGGCTGAGGACACCTGGGACACACCTGGGACCCCTCCCCCTGTGGGCCCCCACCCCACCGGACCCCCGTACAACCCCACCCCCCCCCCCCCATGGACCCCTCCCCCACCGGCCCCCCTAAGACCCCCCCCGAACCCCCCCGATGCCCCCCATTCCCATTCCAGGGGGTCCAGGTGCTGCCCATGGGGGTCTCACCCCCCCCCGAGCCCCCCAAAGCCCCCCCAGGACCCCCCCCAGGACCCCCCTGAAGCCCCCCAGGCCCCCCCTGACGCCCCCCATTCCCATTCCAGGGGGTCCAGGTGCTGTCCATGGGGGTCTCACCCCCCTGAAGCCCCCCAGGACCCCCCTGAAACCCCCCTGAGCCCTGCTCGGACGGGGGTCTCACCCCCCATAGCCCCCCCCCTGAAGCCCCCCAGGACCCCCCCAGGACCCCCTGACGCCCCCCATCCCCCCCCCCCAGGGGGTGCAGGTGCAGTTCATGGGGTCTCACCCCCCGTAGCCCCTCCCCCACAGCCCCCAGGACCCCCCAGGACCCCCCCAGGCCCCCCCTGACGCCCCCCACTCCCATTCCAGGGGTTCAGGTGCTGTCCATGGGGGTCTCACCCCCCAGGACCCCCCTGAAGCCCCCAGGACCCCCCCCAGGACCCCCCTGACGCCCCCCATTCCCCCCCCCAGGGGGGTGCAGGTGCAGTTCATGCGCTCGGACGGGGGTCTCACCCCCCCATAGCCCCCCCCCATAGCCCCCCATAGAGCCCTCCACTCTCCCCATTCCAGGGGGTCCAGGTGCTGTCTATGGGGGTCTCACCCCCCCAGGACCCCCCTGAAGCCCCCAGGACCCCCCCTGACGCCCTCCACTCTCCCCATTCCAGGGGGTCCAGGTGCTGTCCATGGGGGTCTCACCCCCCATAGCCCCTCCCCCACAGCCCCCCAGGACCCCCCTGAAGCCCCCCCCAGGACCCCCTGACGCCCCCCACTCCCATCCCAGGGGGTGCAGGTGCTGTTCCTGGGGGTCTCACCCCCAGGACCCCCCCTGAAGCCCCCCAGGACCCCCCAGGACCCCCCCAGGACCCCCCTGACGCCCCCCATTTCCCCCCCCAGGACGTGCAGGTGCAGTTCATGCGCTTGGACGGGGGTCTCACGCCCCATAGCCCCCCCCCACAGCCCCCAGGACCCCCCCAGGACCCCCCCCAGCCCCCCCTGAAGCCCCCCACTCATCCCTCGGAGGGTCCAGGTGCTGCCCATGGGGGTCTCACCCCCCATAGCCCCCCATAGAGCCCCCCAGGACCCTCCTGACACCCCCCACTCTCCCCATTCCAGGGGGTCCAGGTGCTGTCTATGGGGGTCTCACCCCCCCAGGACCCCCCTGAAGCCCCCCAGGACCCCCCCTGACGCCCTCCACTCTCCCCATTCCAGGGGGTCCAGGTGCTGTCCATGGGGTCTCACCCCCCATAGCCCCTCCCCCACAGCCCCCCAGGACCCCCCAGGACCCCCCAGGACCCCCCTGACGCCCCCCACTCTCCCCCCAAGGGGTGCAGGTGCTGCCCATGGGGGTCTCACCCCCGTGAAGCCCCCCAGGACCCCCCCGAGCCCCCCATTTCACCCCCCAGGGGGTCCAGGTGCTGTCTATGGGGGGTCTCACCCCCCCAGGCCCCCCCTGACGCCCCCCATTCCCCCCCCCCATTCCAGGGGGTGCAGGTGCAGTTCATGCGCTCGGACGGGGGTCTCACCCCCATGGGCTCCTTCGGGGGGGCTCGGGCCATCCTGTCGGGCCCGGCCGCCGGGGTGGTGGGCTACGCCCGGACCACCTTCGACCCCCGCGACGGGACCCCCGTGATCGGCTTCGACATGGGAGGTGAGGGGGGGCTGGGGGCTGGGGGGGGGTGCAGAAGGGATTGGGGGTCCTGGGGAGGGGGGATTTGGGGGTCTGGGGTCCCATTGGGGTGGGGGTCCTGCTGGGGTTGGGGGTCCTGGAGGGGTTGGGTGGTCTGGGGGGATTGGGGGTCTGGGGTCCCATGGGGTGGGGGTCTGGTTGGGGAAGGTTTGGGGGTCTGGGGGTCCCATGGGGGGGGGGTCCTGCTGGATTGGGGGTCCTGGGGAGGGGAATTTGGGGGTCTGGGGTCCCATTGGGGTGGGGGTCCTGCTGAAATTGGGGGGTCCTGAGGTCCTGGGGGGGGGGTGCAGAGGGGATTGGGGGTCCTGGGGAGGGGGAATTTGGGGGTCTGGGGTCCCATTGGGGGTGGGGGTCCTACTGGGATTGGGGGTCCTGGGTGGAGGTTGGGGGGTCTTGGGTCCCACTGGGGCTGGGGGTCTGGGGTCCAAGGGGGTGCAGAGGGGATTGGGGGTCCTGGAGGGGGAATTTGGGGGTCTCGGGGTTGGGGGGGGGGGAGCCCGCTGATATTGGGGCTCGGGGGGATTGGGGGTCCTGGGGGGGGGAGGTTTGGGGTCTGGGGTCCCATTGGGGTGGGGGTCTGGCTGGGGGGTGGATTTGGGGGTCTCAGGGTCTGGGGGAGGGGTCCCACTGGGGTTGGGGGTCCTGGGGGGTCTGGGGTCCTGGGTGGGGGTTCCTGCTGAGACTGGGGTCCCGTTGGGGTGGGGGTCTGGGAATCGGGGGTCTGGGGTCTGGGGTCTTGTGGGGGGGGTCTCTCTGGGTGGGGGTCCTGCTGAGATTGGGGTCCTGGGGAGGGGGAATTTGGGGGTCTCGGGTCTGGGGGGGGGTCCAGCTGGGGTTGGGGCTTGGGGGATTGGGGGTCCTGGGGTGGGGGGGGGGGTTGGGGGGTCTGGGGTCCCGTTGGGGTGAGGGTCTGGTTGGAGGGGTTTGAGGTCTGGGGTCTTGGGGGGGGTCTCTCTGGGGTGGGGGTCCTGCTGAGATTGGGGGTCCTGTGCGGGGGGGTTGTTTGGGGGTCTGGGGGTCCCACTGGGGTCGGGGTCTGGGGGATTGGGGGTCTGGGGTCCCATTGGGGTGGGGGTCTGGTTGGGGAAGGTTTGGGGGTCTGGGGTCCCATGGGGGGGGGGTCCTGCTGGGATTGGGGGTCCTGGGGAGGGGGGGTTTGGGGGTCTTGGGTCCCATTGGGGTGGGGGTCCTGCTGAAATTGGGGGGTCTGAGGTCCTGGGGGGGGGTGCAGAGGGGATTGGGGGTCCTGGGGAGGGGGAATTTGGGGGTCTGGGGTCCCATGGGGGGGGTCCTGCTGGGATTGGGGGTCCTGGGTGGGGGTTGGGTGGTCTGGGGGGGATTGGGGGTCTGGGGTCCCATGGGGGGGGTCCTGCTGGGATTGGGGGTCCTGGGGAGAGGGAATTTGGGGGTCTGGGGTCCCACTGGGGGGGGGTCCTGCTGAGTTTTGGGGTCTGGCTGGTGGAGATTTGGGGGTCCATCCGTTTTTGGGTCGGGCAGTTTTTGGGTTCAGCAGTTTTGGGGTCCATCCCCCGTTTTTGGGTCCGATCCATATTTGGGGCTGGGCAATTTTTGGGGTCAGCTGTTTTTTTGGGGTCCATCCCCCGTTTTCGGGGTCCATCCATTTTGGGGTCAGGCAGTTTTTGGGGTCCATCCATTTTTCGGGGTTCAGCCGTTTTTTTGGGGTCCATCCCCCGTTTTTGGGGTCCATCCCCCGTTGTTTTTGGGTCCATCCCCCGTTTTTGGGGTCCATCCCTTTTTGGGGTTCAGCCGTTTTTTGGGGTCCATCCCCCGTTTTCGGGTCCATCCGTTTTTGGGTCGGGCAGTTTTTGGGCTGGGCAGTTTTTTGGGGTCCATCCCCCGTTGTTTTTGGGGTCCATCCCCCGTTCAGTTTTTTTGGGGTCCATCCCCCATTTTGGGGTCCATCCATTTTTGGGGTTCAGCGTTTTTGGGGTCCATCCATTTTTGGGGCCGGGCAGTTTTTGGGGTCCATCCCCCGTTTTTGGGGTCCATCCCCCATTTTTGGGTCCATCCATTTTTGGGTTCAGCCTTTTTTGGGGTTCAGCCGTTTTTTTTGGGGTCCATCCCCGGTTGTTTTCGGGGTCCATCCCCCATTTTTGGGTCCATCCATTTTCGGGGTTCAGCAGTTTTTTTGGGGTCCATCCCCCATTTTCGGGTCCATCCATTTTTGGGGCCGGGCAGTTTTTGGGGTCCATCCCCGGTTGTTTTTGGGGTCCATCCCCTGGTTGTTTTGGGGTCCATCCATTTTTGGGGCCGGGCAGTTTTTGGGGTCCATCCCCGGTTGTTTTTGGGGTCCATCCCCGGTTGTTTTGGGGTCCATCCCCCGTTGTTTTTGGGGTCCATCCCTGGTTGTTTTTGGGGTCCATTCATTTTTGGGGTCGGGCAGTTTTTGGGGCCGGGCACTTTTTGGGGTCCATCCCCCGTTGTTTTGGGGTCCGTCCATTTTTTGGGGTCAATCCGTTTTTGGGTCCATCCATTTTCGGGGTTCAGCCGTTTTTTTGGGGTCCATCCCCCGCTGTTTTTGGGGTCCATCCATTTTTGGGTCCATCCATTTTTGGGTCCATCCATTTTCGGGGTTCAGCATTTTTTTTGGGGTCCATCCCCGGTTGTTTTCGGGGTCCATCCCCGTTGTTTTTGGGGTCCATCCATTTCAGGGTTCAGCCGTTTTTTTGGGGTCCATCCCCCGTTTTTGGGGCCGGGCAATTTTGGGGTCCAGCCCCCGTTTTTTGGTCCATCCATTTTTGGGGCCAGGCAGTTTTTGGGGTCCATCCCCCGTTTTTGGGGTCCATCCATTTTTGGGGTACATCCATTTTTGGGGCAAGGCAGATTTTGGGGCCGGGCAGTTTTTGGGGTCCATCCCTGCTGTTTTTGGGGTCCATCCCCCATTTTTGGGGTCCATCCATTTTTGGGGCCGGGCAGTTTTCGGGGTCCATCCCCCGTTTTTGGGCTCCATCCATTTTTGGGGGTGAGCAGTTTTTTTGGGGGTCCATCCCCCGTTTTGGGGTCCATCCAGTTTTGGGGTTCAGCATTTTTTGGCTCCATCCATTTTCGGGGTTCAGCAGGTTTTTTTGGGGTCCATCCCCCGTTTTTTTTGGGGTCCATCCCCCGTTTTTGGGGCTGGGCAGTTTTTGGGGTCCATCCATTTTTGGGTTCAGTTTTTCTGGGGTCCATCCCCCATTTTTGGGGTCCATCCATTTTTGGGGCCGGGCAGTTTTTGGGTCCATCCCCTGTTTTTGGGGTCCATCCCCGGTTGTTTTTGGGATCCATCCCCCGCTGTTTTTGGGGTCCATCCATTTTCGGGGTTCAGCAGTTTTTTGGGGTCCATCCCCGGTTGTTTTTGGGGTCCATCCCCCGTTTTTGGGGTCCATCCCCGGTTGTTTTGGGGTCCATCCATTTTTGGGGTCCATCCATTTTTGGGGTCGGGCAGTTTTTGGGGCTGGGCAGTTTTTGGGGTCCATCCCCCGTTGTTTTTGGGGTCCATCCCCCATTTTTGGGGTCCATCCCTCGCTGTTTTTGGGGTCCATCCCCGGTTGTTTTTGGGGTCCATCCCCCGTTGTTTTTGGGGTCCATCCATTTTCGGGGTTCAGCGTTTTTGAGGTCCCTCCCCCGTTTTGGGGTCCATCTATTTTTGGGGCCGGGCAGTTTTTGGGGTCCATCCCCCGTTTTTGGGGTCCATCCATTTTTGGGGTCCATCCATTTTTGGGGTCCATCCATTTTTGGGGCCGGGCAGTTTTTGGGGTCCATCCCCCGCTGTTTTTGGGTCCATCCCCGGTTGTTTTCGGGGTCCATCCCCCATTTTCGGGGTTCAGCAGTTTTTTTGGGGTCCATCCCTGGTTGTTTTCGGGGTCCATCCCCCATTTTTGGGGTCCATCCATTTTTGGGGCCAGGCAGTTTTTGGGGTCCATCCCCTATTTTTGAGTCCATCCCCCATTTTTGGGGTCCATCCATTTTTGGGGCCGGGCAGTTTTTTGGGGTCCATGCCCCGCTGTTTTGGGGTCCATCAATTTTTGGGGCCGGGCAGTTTTTGGGTCCATCCCCTGTTTTTTGGGTCCATCCCCCGTTTTTGGGCTCCATCCATTTTTGGGGTTTAGCAGTTTTTTTGGGGGTCCATCCCCCATTTTGGGGTCCATCCCCGGTTGTTTTGGGGTCCATCCCCCGTTTTTGGGTCCATCCAGTTTTGGGGTCCATCCATTTTTGGGTTCAGCGTTTTTGGGTCCATCCATTTTTGGGGTTCAGCCCTTTGGGTTCGGGCAGTTTTTGGGGCTGGGCAGTTTTGGGGTCCATCCATTTTTGGGTTCAGTTTTTCTGGGGTCCATCCCCCGCTGTTTTTGGGGTCCATCCCCGGTTGTTTTGGGGTCCATCCCCGGTTGTTTTGGGGTCCATCCCCCGTTGTTTTGGGGTCCATCCCCGGTTGTTTGGGGGTCCATCCCCGGTTGTTTTTGGGGTCCATCCATTTTTGGGGCCAGGCAGTTTTTGGGTCCATCCCCGGTTGTTTTGGGGTCCATCCCCCATTTTTGAGTCCATCCATTTTTGGGGCCAGGCAGTTTTTGGGGTCCATCCCCGGTTGTTTTTGGGGTCCATCCATTTTTGGGGGTTCAGCAGTTTTTTTGGGGTCCATCCCCCGCTGTTTTCGGGGTCCATCCCCCATTTTTGGGGTCCATCCCCCGTTTTTGGGGTCCATCCATTTTCGGGGTCCATCCATTTTTGGGGTCCATCCATTTTCGGGGTTCAGCAGTTTTTTTGGGGTCCATCCCCCGTTTTTGGGGCTGGGCAGTTTTTGGGGTCCATCCCCCATTGTTTTCGGGGTCCATCCATTTTTGGGTCCATCCATTTTTGGGGTCCATCCATTTTTTGGGGTCAATCCGTTTTTTGGGGTCAATCCGTTTTTTGGGTTCAGCCTTTTTTGGGGTCCATCCATTTTCGGGGTTCAGCAGGTTTTTTTGGGGTCCATCCCCCGTTGTTTTTGGGGTCCTTCCCCCGTTTTTGGGGCCGGGCAGTTTTTGGGGTCCATCCCCCGTTTTTGGGTCCATCCATTTTTGGGGTTCAGCAGTTTTTTTGGGGTCCATCCCGGTTGTTTTGGGGTCCATCCCCCATTTTTGGGTCCATCCATTTTTGGGGCAGGGCAGTTTTTGGGGTCCATCCCCCGTTGTTTTTGGGGTCCATCCATTTTCGGGGTTCAGCAGTTTTTTTGGGTCCATCCCCCCTTTTTGGGGTCCATCCCCCGCTGTTTTTGGGGTTCAGCCTTTTTGGGTCCATCCCTTTTCGGGGTTCAGCCGTTGTTTTGGGGTCCATCCCCGGTTGTTTCGGGGTCCATCCCCCATTTTTGGGGTCCATCCCCCGTTTTTGGGTCCATCCAGTTTTGGGGTTCAGCATTTTTTGGTTCCATCCATTTTCGGGGTCCATCCATTTTTGGGTTCAGCCTTTTTTGGGGTCCATCCATTTCTGGGGTTCAGCCGTTTTTTTGGGTTCAGCATTTTTGGGGTCGGGCAGTTTTTGGGGCTGGGCAGTTTTTTTGGGGTCCATCCCCGGTTGTTTTTGGGGTCCATCCCCCGCTGTTTTTGGGGTCCATCCCCCGTTTTTGGGGTCCATCCCCGGTTGTTTTTGGGGTCCATCCATTTTTTGGGTTCAGCAGTTTTTTGGGGTCCATCCCCCGTTTTTGGGGTCCATCCCCGGTTGTTTTTGGGGTCCATCCCCCGCTGTTTTTGGGGTCCATCCCCCGTTGTTTTGGGGTCCATCCCCCGCTGTTTTTGGGGTCCATCCATTTTCGGGGTTCAGCAGTTTTTTGGGGTCCATCCCCCGCTGTTTTCGGGGTCCATCCATTTTCGGGGTTCAGCAGTTTTTTGGGGTCCATCCCGGTTGTTTTCGGGGTCCCCAGGCACGTCGACGGACGTCAGCCGCTTCGCCGGCCGCCTGGAGCACGTCTTCGAGGCCACCACGGCCGGAGTGGCCATCCAGGCCCCGCAGCTGGACATCAACACCGTGGCCGCCGGCGGGGGGTCCCGCCTCTTCTTCCGGTGGGGGGGGGGCTCCGGGTGGGGGGAGGGGGCTCCGAATGGGGGGAGGGGGCTGCAGGTGGGGGGGAGGGGGCTGCAGGTGGGGGGGGGGGGCAGCTCCCACCTCTTCTTCCGGTGGGGAGGGGGCTCAGGGGGATGTGGGGAGGGGGCTCTGGGTGTGGGGGGGATGTGGGGAGGGGTCTTCAAATGTGAGGAGGGGGCTGCAGGGATGGGGGGGGTGACCCCTGGCTGACCCCTGAGCGACCCCTGGCTGACCCCTGAGTGTCCCCTGAGTGACCCTTGAGTGACCCCTGGTTGACCCCTGAGTGTCCCCTGAGTGACCCTTGAGTGACCCCTGGTTGACCCCTGAGTGTCCCCTGAGTGACCCCTGAGTGTCCCCTGGCTGACCCCTGGGTGTCCCCTGGCTGACCCCTGGCTGACCCTTGGCTGACCCCTGGCTGACCCCTCGCTGACCCCTGTGTGACCTCTGGCTGACCCCTCGGTGACCCCCTCGGTGACCCCTGAGTGACCCCTGAGTGTCCCCTGGCTGACCCCTGAGTGACCCCTGGCTGACCCCTGGCTGACCCCTGGCTGACCCCTGGGTTTCCCCTGAGTGACCCCTGAGTGTCCCCTCACTGACCCCTGTGTGACCCCTGTGTGACCCCTGTGTGACCCCTGTGTGACCCCTGGCTGACCCTTGGCTGACCCTTGGCTGCCCCCTGGCTGACCCCTCGGTGACCCCTGGCTGACCCTTGGCTGACCCCTGGCTGACCCCTGGGTTTCCCCTGGGTGACCCCTGAGTGACCCCTGGCTGACCCCTGGCTGTCCCCTGGCTGACCCCTCGGTGACCCCTGGCTGACCCTTGGCTGACCCCTGGCTTACCCCTGGATGACCCCTGGATGACCCCTGTGTGACCCCTGTGTGACCCCTGGGTGACCCCTGAGTGACCCCTGAGTGACTCCTGGCTGACCCCTGAGTGACCCCTGGCTGACCCCTGGCTGACCCCTGTGTGACCCCTGTGTGACCCCTGGCTGACCCCTGGCTGACCCCTGGATGACCCCTTGCTGACCCCTTGCTGACCCCTGGCTGACCCCTGGCTGACCCCTGGCTGACCCCTGGGTTTCCCCTGAGTGACCCCTGTGTGACCCCTGTGTGACCCCTGGCTGACCCCTGGCTGACCCCTGGGTTTCCCCTGAGTGACCCCTGTGTGACCCCTGAGTGACCCCTGTGTGACCCCTGTGTGACCCCTGGCTGACCCCCAGCTCCGGGCTCTACGTGGTCGGTCCCGAGTCTGCAGGTGCCCACCCGGGCCCGGCCTGCTACCGCAAAGGTCAGTCGGGGTCACCTGGGGGTCACCGGGGTCACCTGGGGGTCACCGGGGTCACCTGTGTCACCTGAGTCCCACCTGTGTCACCTGTCTGTCACCTGTCTGTCACCTGTGTGTCACCTACCTGTGTGTCACCTGTGTTACCTGTGTGTCACCTGGGTGTCACCTGTGCCACTGGGTGTCACCGGGGTGTCACCTGAGTGTCACCTGAGTGTCACCTGTCTGTCACCTGTGTCACCTGAGTGTCACCTGAGTGTCACCTGTGTCACCTGGGTGTCACCTGGGTGTCACCTTCCTGTCATCTTCCTGTCACCTGTGTCACCTGAGTGTCACTTGTCTGTCACCTGTCTGTCACCTGAGTGTCACCTGTGTCACCTGTGTCCCCTGTGTCCCCCTGACCCCTTGACCCCTCCTGACCCCCCCATGTCCCCCTGACCCCCCCGTGACCTCCTAACCCCCCTGCCCCCCATATCCCCTTGACCCCCTGACCCCCCCGACCCCCTGACCCCCGTGGCCCCCCATGACCCCCTGACCCCTCTGTGACCCCCTGACCCCCGTGACCCCCCTGTGACCTCCTGATCCCCCCGACCCCCATGTCCCCTTGACCCCCTGACCTCCCCTGACCCCCCCTGACCCCCTGACCCCGCTGTGACCCTCTGACCCCCCCCATCCCCCTGTGGCCCCCCCAACCCCCCCATGACCCCTTCACCCCCCCGTCCCCCTGTGACCCCCTGACCCCCCCATGACCCCCCCATGACCCCTTGACCCCACCGTGACCCCCCAGGCGGCCCCTTGACCGTCACCGACGCCAACCTGGTCCTGGGCCGGCTGCTGCCCGAGTTCTTCCCGCGCATCTTCGGCCCGGGCGAGGACCAGCCGCTCTGTCGCGACACGGCCGTGGCCGCCTTCCGGCAGCTGGCCGCCGCCATCCGCGCCTTCCAGCGCGGCCACAGCGCCCCCGGCGGCGGCGGCGGCGATAGCAGCGGCGATAGCGGCGATATCGGCGGCGATAGCAGCGATAGGGGCGGCGATAGCGGCGATATCGGCGGCGATAGCGGCGATAGAGCCCGCGATAGTGGCGATAAAGGCGGCGATAGTGGCGATAGCGGCGACAGCGCGGAGCTGTCGGTGGAGGAGGTGGCGCTGGGCTTCGTGCGCGTGGCCAACGAGGCGATGTGCCGGCCCATCCGCGCGCTGACCGAGGTGGGGAGGGGTCCCCGGGGTGGGGGAGGGGGGGGGGGGGACACACACCCCCCGGGGGTGGCGGCAGCGGTGTCACCCGGGTGTGTCCCCCCTCCCCCCCGCGGGGGGTGACAGGCGCGGGGTCACGACGCGTCGCGACACGTGCTGGCCAGCTTCGGGGGCGCCGGGGGGCAGCACGCCTGCGCCATCGCCCGGGCGCTGGGCATGGCCAGGGTGCACATCCACAGGTGAGGGGGGGGGACACGGGGGTCCCCGGGGTGTCCCTGGGGGTCTCTGGGGGTCCCGGGGGGGTTTGGGGGTCCCTGGGGGGTTTGGGGGGTCCTGGGGGACCTTGGGGGTTTGGGGGTCCCTGGGGGGTTTGGGGGTCGCTGGGGGAGTTGGGGGGTTTGGGGGGGTTTGGGGGGTCCTGGGGGGTTTGGGGGGTCCTGGGGGGTTTGGGCAGTCTGGGGGTCTTGGGGGTCCCTGGGGGGTTTGGGGGTCTCTGGGAGTTTGGGGGGTTTCAGGGTCATTGGGGGTCTTGGGGGTCCCTGGGGTTTTGGGGGTCCTTGGAGGTTTGGGGGTCTCTGGGGGTTCCTGGGGGTTTGGGGGTCCCTGGGGGTCATTGGGGGTTTGGGGTGTTTGGGGTGTTTGGGGGGTCCCCGGGGCGTTGGGAGTTGCTGAGGGGGTTTGGGAGATTTGGGGGTTTGGGGGTCTCTGGGGATCCTGGGGGGTTTGGGGGTCCCGAGGGTCCTGGGGGGTTTGGGGGTCCCCGGGGGGTTTGGGGGGTTTCAGGGTCATGGGGCATTTGGGGGTCCTGGGGAGTCCTGGGGGACCTGGGGGGTTTAGGGGTCGCTGGGGGACTTGGGGGGTTTGGGGGTCATTGGAGGTTTGGGGGTCCAGGGGGGTTTGGGGGGTCCTGGGGGGCTTGGGGGTCTCTGGGGGGTTTGGGGGTCTCTGGGGGTTTGGGGGGTTTGGGGGGTCCTGGGGGGTTGGGGGTCCCTGGGGGTCATTGAGGGTTTTGGAGGTCTGGGGGATTTGGGGGGTCCTGGGGAACCCGAAGGGTTTGGGGGTCCTTGGGGGCTCCTGGGGGTTTGGGGGTCATTGAGGGTTTGGGGGTCCCGGGGGAACCGGGGGGTCCCGGGAGCTTTGGGGGGTTTCAGGGTCATTGGAGGGTTTGGGTGGCTTTGGGGGGTCTTTGGGGGTCCCGGGGTGTTTGGGGGGGTTGGGGGCCTCGGGGGGTTTGGAGGTCCCTGGGGGTTTGGGGGGTCTGAGGGGTTTCAGGGTCGTTTGGGGGGCATTGGAGAGTTTGGGGGTTTTGAGGGGTCCTTGGAGGTTTGGGGGTCGCTGGGGGGGCTGGGGTGTTTGGGGGGTCCCCGGGGCGTTGGGAGTTGCTGAGGGGGTTTGGGAGATTTGGGGGTTTGGGGATCTCTGGGGATCCTGGGGGGTTTGGGGGTCCCGAGGGTCCTGGGGGGTTTGGGGGTCCCCGGGGGATTTGGGGGGTTTCAGGGTCATGGGGCATTTGGGAGTCCTGGGGGACCTGGGGGGTTTAGGGGTCGCTGGGGGACTTGGGGGGTTTGGGGGTCATTGGAGGTTTGGGGGTCCAGGGGGGTTTGGGGGTCTCTGGGGGGTTTGGGGGTCTCTGGGGGTTTGGGGGTCCCTGGGGGTTTGGGGGGTCTGGGGGGTTTTAGGGTCGTTTGGGGGGCATTGGAGAGTTTGGGGGTTTTGGGGGGTCCTGGGGGGTTTGGGGTGTTTGGGGGTCCCTGGGGCGTTGGGAGTTGCTGAGGGGGTTTGGGAGATTTGGGGGTTTGGGGGGTCTCTGGGGGTTTGGGGGTCTCTGGGGATTCCGGGGGGTTTGGGGGTCCCGAGGGTCCCGGGGGGTTTGGGGGTCCTTGGGGGGTTTGGGGGGTTTGGGGTTTTCAGGGTCATGGGGCATTTGGGGGTCCTGGGAGTCCTGAGGGACCTGGGGGACTTGGGGAGTTTGGGGGTCCCTGGGAGTTTGGGGGTTTGGGGGTCCCGGGGGTCCCCGCTGGCGGCACCGGGCGGGGCTCCCCGGCGGTGCCGGTGCCTTCGGGCCGGGCTGTCCCTGGGGTGTGACAGGGACGGGCTGAGCGTGTCCCCGGGCGGTGACAGCGCTGTCACTGCAGTGTCACCGCGGTGTCACCACAGTGTCCCCACAATGTCCCCACAGTGTCCCCGGGCGGTGACAGCGCTGTCCCGGCAGTGTCCCCGCAGTGTCCCTGCGGTGTCCTGGCGGTGTCCCCCCAGTGTCCCCGGGCGGCAACAGCAGTGTCACCACAATGTCCCCGCAGTGTCCCCGGGCAGCAACAGCAGTGTCCCCGCAGTGTCCCCCCGGTGTCCCCGCAGTGTCCCGGCGGTGTCCCCACAGTGTCCCCCCAGTGTCCCCCCAGTGTCCCCGCAGTGTCCCGGCGGTGACACCTCTGTCCCTGTCCCTGTCCCCTGTCATTGTCCCCAGGCACAGCGGGCTGCTCTCGGCCCTGGGGCTGTCCCAGGGCTGGCACTGTCCCCTCGGTGACACCGCTGTCATTGTCCCCAGGCACAGCGGGCTGCTCTCGGCCCTGGGGCTGGCCCTGTCCCCGCGGTGACACCCCTGTCATTGTCCCTGTCACTGTCCCTGTCACTGTCCCCAGGCACAGCGGGCTGCTCTCGGCCCTGGGGCTGGCCCTGTCCCCTCGGTGACACCGCTGTCACTGTCCCCAGGCACAGCGGGCTGCTCTCGGCCCTGGGGCTGGCCCTGTCCCCTCGGTGACACCTGTGTCGCTGTCCCTGTCCCTTGTCCCCATCCCCAGGCACAGCGGGCTGCTCTCGGCCCTGGGGCTGGCACTGTCCCAGCAGTGTCCCCTCGGTGACACCGCTGTCCCTGTCACTGTCCCCAGGCACAGCGGGCTGCTCTCGGCCCTGGGGCTGTCCCAGGGTGGTGTCCCAGCAGTGTCCCCTCGGTGACACCTCTGTCCCTGTCCCTGTCACTGTCCCCAGGCACAGCGGGCTGCTCTCGGCCCTGGGGCTGGCCCTGTCCCCTCGGTGACACCGCTGTCACTGTCCCTGTCCCTGTCATTGTCCCTGTCATTGTCCCCAGGCACAGCGGGCTGCTCTCGGCCCTGGGGCTGTCCCAGGGCTGTGTCCCCGCGGTGACACCTGTGTCCCTGTCCCTGTCATTGTCCCCAGGCACAGCGGGCTGCTCTCGGCCCTGGGGCTGGCCCTGGCCGACGCCGTGCACGAGGAGCAGGAGCCGTGCGCGCTCCCGTACGGCCCCGCCTCCTTCCCGCGCCTGGACGCGCGGCTCCGCGAGCTGGAGCGGCGCTGCCGGGAGGCGCTGCGGGAGCAGGGGTTCACACCGTGAGTGACAGTGACAATGACAGTGACAGGGACATGGGGACAGTGACAGTGACACAGTGACAGGGACAGGGACATGGGGACAGGGACCGGGAGGCGCTGCGGGAGCAGGGGTTCGCACCGTGAGTGACAAACGGGGACAGGGACACAGTGACAGTGACAGTGACACAGTGACAGGGACATGGGGACAGTGACAGGGACATGGGGACAGTGACACAGGGACAGGGACATGGGGACAGTGACAGGGACATGGGGACAGTGACACAGGGACATGGGGACAGGGACCGGGAGGTGCTGCGGGAGCAGGGGTTCGCACCGTGAGTGACAGTGACAGGGACATGGGGACATGGGGACAGTGACACAGTGACAGGGACAGGGAGGCACTGCGGGAGCAGGGGTTCGCACCGTGAGTGACAAACGGGGACATGGGGACAGGGACACAGTGACAGGGACAGTGACACAGGGACAGTGACAGGGACCGGGAGGTGCTGCAGGAGCAGGGGTTCCACCCGTGAGTGACAATGACAGGGACATGGGGACAGTGACAGGGACAGTGACAGGGACCGGGAAGCGCTGCGGGAGCAGGGGTTCCACCCGTGAGTGACAAACGGGGACAGGGACAGTGACAGTGACAGGGACACAGCGACAGTGACAATGACACAGTGACACTGGTGACAGTGACACAGTGACACAGTGACACAGCGACAGTGACAGTGACGCGGTGACAGTGACACGGTGACAGTGACACGGTGACACAGTGACACAGTGACAATGACACGGTGACAGTGACACAGAGACAGTGACAGTGACACAGACACAGTGAGAGTGACACAGTGACACTGGTGACAGTGACACAGTGAGAGTGACACAGTGACACTGGTGACAATGACACGGTGACAGTGACACAGTGAAACGGTGACACTGGTGACACCGGTGATGTGGTGGTGGCGACACAGGTGACACTGATGACATGGGGACAGTGATGGTGACACGGTGACATGGTAGCGGTGACATGAGTGACACAGTGACAGAGTGACAGTGACATGGTGACAGTGACAGTGACACAGTGATGCGGTGACAGTGACACAGTGACAGTGACAAGCGGTGACACAGTGACAATGAAACAGTGACACAGTGACAGAGTGACAGTGACACAATGACAGTTACAGTGACATAGGGACAGTGACACGGTGACAGTGACACGGTGACAGTGACACCGCTGACACGGGTGACATGGTGACATGGTGACACAGTGGCATAATGACACAGTGACAGTGACACAGTGACACGGGTGACACGGTGACAGTGACACCACTGACAGTGATGACACAGTGACAGTGACACAGTGACATGGTGACATGGGTGACACTGATGACACAGTGACACAGTGACAGTGACAGAGTGACACGGGTGACACGGTGACACGGGTGACAATGACACAGTGACAGTGACACAGTGACACAGTGACAGTGACACAGTGACAATGACACAGTGACACGGTGACACGGTGATAGTGTCAGTAACACACTGACACAGTGACAGTGACATGGTGACACAGTGACACAGTGACACGGGTGACAGTGACACCACTGACAGTGATGACACAGTGACACAGTGACAATGACACTGATAACACAGTGACAGTGACACAGTGACACAGTGACACGGTGACACGGATGACACGGGTGACACAGTGACAGTGACACAATGACACGGTGACACGGTGACACAGTGACACTGATGACACAGTGACAATGATACAGTGACAGTGACAGTGACACAGTGACACCGGTGACACAGTGACACAGTGACAGTGACACAGTAACAGTGACAGTGACACAATGACACGGTGACACGGTGACGTGGGTGACACTGATGGCACAGTGCCACAGTAACAGTGCCACAGTGACATTGATACAGTGACAATGACACAGTGACACAGTGACACAATGACACGGTGACACTGATGACATGGTGACGTGGTGACAGTGGCAGTGACATTGACACAATGACAGTGACACAGTGACAATGACACAGTGACGTGGATGACACAGTGACATTGACACAGTGACAGTGACAGTGACACAGTGACAGTGACACGGTGACACTGGTGACACCGGTGATGTGGTGGTGGTGACACAGGTGACACTGATGACATGGGGACAGTGATGGTGACACGATGACGTGGTAGCGGTGACATGAGTGACACAGTGACACAGTGACAATGAAACAGTGACACGGTGACACAGTGATGCGGTGACAGTGACACAGTGACACAGTGACAAGCGGTGACACAGTGACAATGAAACAGTGACACAGTGACAGAGTGACAGTGGCACAATGACAGTTACAGTGACATAGGGACAGTGACACGGTGACAGTGACACAGTGACAGTGACACCGCTGACACGGGTGACACGGTGACATGGGTGACACTGATGACACAGTGACACAGTGACAGTGACGCAGTGACACGGGTGACACGGTGACAGTGACACCGCTGACACAGTGACACAGTGACATGGGTGGCACTGATGACACAGTGACGCAGTGACAGTGACACAGTGACACGGGTGACACGGTGACACGGGTGACAGTGACACAGTGACACCAGTGACACAGTGACACAGTGACACAGTGACACGGTGACACAGTGACACAGTGACACGGTGACACGGTGATAGTGTCAGTAACACACTGACACCGTGACAGTGACATGGTGACACAGTGACACACTGACACGGGTGACAGTGACACACTGACACGGGTGACAGTGACACAGTGACACAGTGACAATGACACTGATGACACAGTGACATTGATACAGTGACAGTGACACAGTGACACGGTGACACAATGACACAATGACACAGTGATACAGACACAGTGACACAATGACACGGGTGACACGGTGACAGTGACACCACTGACAGTGATGACACAGTGACACAGTGACAGTGACACAGTGACAGTGACACAGTGACACCGGTGACACACAACCCAGGACACAGTGACACAGTGACTCAGTGACACAGTGAAGTGACAGTGACACAATGACACAGTGACACGGGTGACACAGTGACAGGGACACAGTGACACAGTGACAGTGACAGTGACACAATGACACTGGTGACACCATGACACTGATGACACAGTGACAGTTCAGTGACACAGTGACACAGTGACACAGTGACTCAGTGACACAGTGACACCAGTGACACAGTGACAGGGACACAGTGACACAGTGAAGTGACAGTGACACAATGACACAATGACACGGTGACACAGTGACAATGACACGGTGACACTGATGACATGGTGACAGTGGCAGTGACATTGACACAATGACAGTGACACAGTGACACAGACACAGTGACACAATGACACGGGTGACACGGGTGACACAATGACACGGGTGACACGGTGACACGGGTGACACGGTGACACCGGTGCCACCCCGTGTGTCCCCAGGGAGCAGGTGCAGACCGAGCCCTTCCTGCACCTGCGCTACGAGGGCACCGACTGCGCCCTGATGGTGTCACCGCGCGGCCACCGCGCCCACGCCGGCTCCTGTGACAGCGGCGACTTCCTGGCCGCCTTCACCGCACGGTCAGTGCCACCACCCTGTCCCAGTGTCACCACCCTGTCCTGTCCCTGTGCCACCACCCCGGCCTGGGGACACCTGTCCTGTCCCTGTGCCACCACCCTGGGCTGGGGACACCTGTCCTGTCCCGGTGCCACCACCCTGTCCTGTCCCGGTGCCACCACCCTGTCCTGGTGTCACCACCCCGGGCTGGGGACACCTGTCCTGGTGCCATCACCCTGTCCCAGTGCCACCACCCTGTCCTGGTGTCACCACCCTGTCCTGGTGTCACCACCCTGGGCTGGGGACACCTGTCCTGTCCCTGTGCCACCACCCCGGCCTGGGGACACCACCCTGTCCTGGTGTCACCTGTCCTGTCCCGGTGCCACCACCCCGGCCTGGGGACACCTGTCCTGTCCCTGTGCCACCACCCTGGGCTGGGGACACCTGTCCTGTCCCTGTGCCACCACCCTGTCCTGTCCCTGTGCCACCACCCCGGCCTGGTGTCACCACCCTGTCCTGGTGTCACCTGTCCTGCCCTAGTGCCACCAGCCTGTCCCAGTGCCACCACCCTGTCCCAGTGTCACCTGTCCCGGTGCCACCGGCCCTGTCCCAGCATTGTCACACTTCCCCTGTCCCCCCACCCCCATCCCACCCTGGGGGTCTCCATCCCTGGGGGGCGTCCCTGTCCCCCCCAAGTGTCCCTGTCCCCTCTCGAGGTCCCTGTCCTCCCGGTGTCCCCTCCTGGTGTCCCCTTGCGCTGTCCCTGTCCCCATCCCGGTGTCCCTGTCCCCAATGTCCCCAATGTCCCTGTCAGGTAGCAGAGGGAGTTCGGGTTCACGCTGTCCCTGTGTCACTGTCACTGTGTCATTGTCACTGTCCCTGTGTCCCCAATGTCCCCATCAGGTACCAGACGGAGTTCGGGGTCACGTTGCTGGTGTCCATGTCCCCAATGTCTCTGTCACTGTCCCTGTCCCCGTGTCCCTCTGTCCTTGTCACAGGTACCAGACGGAGTTTGGTTTCACGCTGTCTCTGTGTCACTGTCCCTGTGTCACTGTCACTGTCCCTGTGTCACTGTCCCTGTGTCACTGTCCCCAATGTCACTCTGTCCCCATCAGGTACCAGACGGAGTTCGGGTTCACGCTGTCACTGTCCCCAATGTCACACTGTCCCTGTGTCAATGTCCCTGTCCCGCTGTCACTGTCACTGTCACTGTGTCACTGTCACTCTGTCCCATCAGGTACCAGACAGAGTTCAGTTTCACGCTGTCACTGTGTCACTGTCATTGTGTCCCTGTCACTGTCCCTGTCCCTGTCCCTGTCCCCACCAGGTACCAGACGGAGTTCAGGTTCACGCTGTCACTGTGTCCCTGTGTCACTGTCACTGTGTCACTGTCACACTGTCCCTGTCCCTGTCCCAGGTACCAGACGGAGTTCGGTTTCACGCTGTCACTGACCCTGTCACACTGTCCCTGTGTCACTGTCCCTGTGTCACTGTCACTCTGTCCCAGGTACCAGACAGAATTCGGTTTCACGCTGTCACTGACTCTGTCACACTGTCACTGTCACTGTCCCTGTGTCACTGTCACTGTCTCTGTCACTCTGTCCCTGTCACTCTGTCCCTGTCCCTGTCCCAGGTACCAGACGGAGTTCGGTTTCACGCTGTCCCTGTGTCCCTGTGTCACTGTCACTGTGTCACTGTCACTGTGTCACTGTGTCACCAATGTCACACTGTCACTCTGTCCCCAGGTACCAGACCGAGTTCGGGTTCATGCTGTCACTGTCACTGTCCCTGTGTCACTGTCCCCAATGTCACTCTGTCACTCTGTCACCCTGTCCCAGGTACCAGACGGAGTTCGGGTTCACGCTGTCACTGTGTCCCTGTCACTGTGTCACTGTCCCTGTGTCCCTGTCCCCAATGTCACTCTGTCCCTGTCCCTGTCCCAGGTACCAGACGGAGTTCGGTTTCACGCTGTCCCTGTCCCCAATGTCACTGTCCCTGTCCCTGTCCCCACCAGGTACCAGACGGAGTTCAGGTTCACGCTGTCACTGTGTCCCTGTGTCACTGTCACTGTGTCACTGTGTCACTGTCCCCAATGTCACACTGTCCCTGTGTCACTGTCCCCAATGTCACACTGTCACTCTGTCCCCACCAGGTACCAGACGGAGTTTGGTTTCACGCTGTCACTGTCCCTGTCCCTGTGTCACTGTGTCACTGTCCCCAATGTCACTGTCACTCTGTCCCCAGGTACCAGACGGAGTTCGGGTTCACGCTGTCACTGTGTCCCTGTGTCACTGTGTCACTGTCCCCAATGTCCCTCTGTCCCTGTGTCACTGTGTCACTGTCCCCAATGTCCCTCTGTCCCTGTCCCAGGTACCAGACGGAGTTCGGTTTCACGCTGTCCCTGTGTCACTGTCCCTGTCCCTGTGTCACTGTCCCTGTGTCACTGTCCCCAATGTCACTCTGTCCCAGGTACCAGTCGGAGTTTGGTTTCACGCTGTCCCTGTGTCACTGTTCCCAATGTCACACTGTCCCTGTCCCCAGTGTCACTCTGTCACTCTGTCCCCATCAGGTACCAGACGGAGTTCGGTTTCACGCTGTCTCTGTGTCACTGTCCCTGTGTCCCTGTGTCACTGTCACTGTCCCTGTGTCACTGTCCCTGTGTCCCTGTCACACTGTCACTGTCCCCAATGTCACTGTCCCTCTGTCCCAGGTACCAGACGGAGTTCGGGTTCACGCTGTCACTGTCCCTGTCACTGTGTCACTGTCCCTGTGTCACTGTCCCTGTGTCCCTGTCCCTGTCCCAGGTACCAGACGGAGTTCGGTTTCACGCTGCCGGGCCGGGCGGTGCTGGTGGACGATCTGCGGGTCCGCGGCACCGGCAGCACCGGGAACCCCCCCGAGACCCCCCGGGGACCCTGCGGGGAACCCCCCCGGCTGGAGACGGTGAGGGACGGGGGGGGGGACACCTGGGGGGGGACACCTGGGGGGGCACCTGGGGGGGGGGGACACCTGGGGACACCTGGGGACACCTGGGACACCTGGGGGGGGACAGAGAGGGGGGACACCTGGGGGTACCTGGGGGGGCACACCTGGGGACACACACCTGGGGGTACCTGGGGGGGACACCTGGGGGGGCACCTGGGGGGACACCTGGGGACACCTGGGACACCTGGGACACCTGGGGGGGACACACCTGGGGGGGGGGGTACCTGGGGACACCTGGGGCACCTGGGGACGCCTGGGGGAGACACACCTGGGGAGGCACCTGGGGGGGACAGAGTGGGACACCTGGGGACGCCTGGGGGAGACACACCTGTGGGGGACACACCTGGGGGTACCTGGGGGGACACCTGGGGAGGCACCTGGGGGGGACAGAGAGGGGGGACACCTGGGGACACCTGGGGAGGGGGACAGACACACCTGGGGGGGCACCTGGGACACCTGGGGGGACACCTGGGGGGGACACACCTGGGGGCCACACCTGGGGGAGGACACACCTGGTGGGACACCTGGGGACACCTGGGACACTTGGGGGGGACACACCTGGGAGGACACCTGGGACACCTGGGGACAGCTGGGGGGGACACACCTGGGGGGGACAGAGGGGGCAGGGGGAGGGGGACACACCTGGGGTCACCTGGGTGGGACACACCTGGGTGGGGACATCTGGGGGGGCACCGGGGACACCTGGGTCACACACGGGGACACCTGGAGGACACCTGGTGGGGGACACAGGGGGGGACACGGGGGTAAGGGGGGGACAGGGGGGGTGGGGACAGGTGTGACCAGGGGTGACCCAGGTGTGACCAGGTGTGAGCCAGATGTGGCCAGGTGTGACCAGGGGTGACCAGGGGTGATCAGGTGTGACCTAGGTGTCGCCAGGTGTGACCAGGGGTGACCCAGATGTGATCAGGTGTGCCCCCAGGTGTGACTCAGGTGTGAATCAGGTGTGACCAGGCCTTCCCAGGGGTGCCCGAGTGTGACCCCAGGTGTGTCCCCAGGTGTGATCAGATGTGACCCAGGTGTGACCAGGTGTGATCAGGTGTGATTAGATGTGACCCAGGTGTGACCAGGTTTGCCCAGGGATGACCCCAGGTGTGACCCAGGTGTGACCCAGGTGTGACCAGATGTGACCCAGGTGTGACTCAGGTGTGACCAGGTGTGACCCAGGTGTGACCCAGGTGTGAGCCAGGTGTGAGCCAGGTGTGACCCCAGGTGTGACCCCAGGTGTGACCCAGGTGTGCCCAGGGATGGCCCAGGTGTGACCCAGGTGTGGCCAGGTGTGACCAGATGTGGCCAGGTGTGACCCCAGGTGTGACCCCAGGTGTGACCCAGGTGTGGCCAGGTGTGACCCCAGGTGTGTGACCAGGGGTGACCCAGGTGTGACCCCAGGTGTGTGACCAGGTGTGGCCAGGTGTGACCAGGTGTGACCGGGTGTGATTGGGTATGACCAGGGGTGACCCAGGTGTGACCAGGTGTGACCCAGGTGTGATCAGGTGTGATTAGATGTGACCCAGGTGTGATTAGATGTGACCCAGGTGTGACCCCAGGTGTGACCCAGGTGTGACGCAGGTGTGACCCAGGTGTGATCAGGGGTGACCCAGGTGTGTCCCCAGGTGTGACCCAGGTGTGACCCAAGTGTGTCCCCAGGTGTGACCAGGTGTGACCGGGTGTGATTGGGTATGACCAGGGGTGACCCAGGTGTGACCAGGTGTGACCCAGGTGTGACCAGGTGTGACCCAGATGTGATCAGATGTGAGCCAGGTGTGGCCAGGGGTGACTCAGGTGTGACCCAGGTGTGTCCCCAGGTGTGACCCAGGTGTTCCCAGATGTGACCCCAGGTGTGTCCCCAGGTGTGTCCCCAGGTATGATTGGGGGTGACCAGTTGTGATCAGGTGTGGCCAGGTGTCCCCAGGTGTGACCCCAGGTGTGACCAGGTGTGTCCCCAGGTGTCCCCAGGTTGACCCAGGTGTGGTCAGGTGTGATCAGATGTGACCAGGTGTGATCAGGTGTGGCCAGGTGTGACCCCAGGTGTGTCCCCAGGTGTGATTGGGGGTGACCAGTTGTGATCAGGTGTGGCCAGGTGTCCCCAGGTGTGACCCCAGGTGTGACCAGGTGTGTCCCCAGGTGTGTCCCCAGGTGTGGCCAGGTGTGACCAGGTGTGTCCCCAGGTGTGACCCAGGTGTTCCCAGGTGTGTCCCCAGGTGTTCCCAGGTGCGTCCCCAGGTGTGACCCCAGGTGTGACCCAGGTGTGAGCCAGGTGTGTCCCCACAGGTGACGCGCTGCTATTTCGAGGGCGGGTACCTGGACACGCCCGTGTTCCGCCTGGAGGGGCTGGGCCCCGACCACACCCTGCCCGGGCCCGCCATCATCATCGACACCAACAGGTGCGCTCACCTGGGCACACCTGGGGACAGGTGGGGATGGGGGGGACACCTGGGGGACAGGTAGGACAGGTGGGGGATATGGGGGGGATATGGGACAGGTGGGGAGAGGTGGGGATGGGGGAGACAGCTGGGAACACCTGAGGACAGGTGGGGACAGGTGGGGACATGGGACAGGTGGGGGCAGGTAGGACAGGTGGGGACAGGTGGGGACACCTGGGGACAGGTGAGGACACGGGACAGGTGGGGACATGGGACAGGTGGGGACACCTGGGGACAGGTGGGGAGAGGTGGGGATGGGGGGAGACATAGGACAGGTGGGGACAGGTGGGAACACCTGAGGACAGGTGGGGAGAGGTGTGGGGACATGGGACAGGTGGGGGCAGGTGGGGACACCTGGAGACAGGTGGGGGCAGGTGAGGACAGGTGGGGACAGGTGGGGTCACCTGGGGGACAGGTGGGGACAGGTGGAGATGGGGGGGACAGGTGGGGACATGGGACAGGTGGGGGCAGGTGGGGACACCTGGAGACAGGTGGGGGCAGGTGAGGACAGGTGGGGACAGGTGGGGTCACCTGGGGGACAGGTGGGGAGAGGTGGGGATGGGGGGAGACATAGGACAGGTGGGGACAGGTGGGAACACCTGAGGACAGGTGGGGAGAGGTGTGGGGACATGGGACAGGTGGGGGCAGGTGGGGACACCTGGAGACAGGTGGGGGCAGGTGAGGACAGGTGGGGACAGGTGGGGGCAGGTGGAGATGGGGGGGACAGGTGGGGACATGGGACAGGTGGGGGCAGGTGGGGACACCTGGAGACAGGTGGGGGCAGGTGAGGACAGGTGGGGACAGGTGGGGTCACCTGGGGGACAGGTGGGGACAGGTGGAGATGGGGGGGACAGGTGGGGACATGGGACAGGTGGGGGCAGGTGGGGACACCTGGAGACAGGTGGGGGCAGGTGAGGACAGGTGGGGACAGGTGGGGTCACCTGGGGGACAGGTGGGGACAGGTGGAGATGGGGGGGACAGGTGGGGACATGGGACAGGTGGGGACACCTGAGGACAGGTGGGATGGGGGGTACAGGTGGGGATGGGTGGGGGACATAGGACAGGTGGGGACAGGTGAGGATATGGGACAGGTCGGGACACCTGGGGGACAGGTGGGGATGGGGGGGACGCCTGGGGACAGGTGAGGACAGGTGAGCACACCTGGGGGACAGGTGGGATGGGGGTGACAGGTGGGGACACCTGGGGGACAGCGGGGGATAGGTGGGGACAGGTGGGAACACCTGAGGACAGGTGAGGACAGGTGGGGGGACATGGGGACACATGGTGGGACATGGGACAGGTGGGCACACCTGGGGGACAGGTGGGGACAGGTGGGGGGACATGGGACAGGTGGGGACAGGTAGGACAGGTGGGGACAGGTGGGCACACCTCGGGGTGGGGCCCCGACCACACCCTGCCCGGCCCCGCCATCATCATCGACACCAACAGGTGCGCTCACCTGGGCACACCTGGGGACAGGTGGGGGGACATGGGGACACCTGGTGGGACATGGGACAGGTGGGCACACCTGGAGGACAGGTGGGGACAGGTGGGGACAGGTGAGGACAGGTGGGGACAGGTGGGGGGATGGGGGGGAGACATAGGACAGGTGGGGACAGGTGAGGACACCTGGGGGACAGGTGGAGACAGGTGGGAACATGGGACAGGTGAGGACAGGTGGGGTCACCTGGGGGACAGGTGGGGGACCGGTGGGGGCAGGTGAGGACAGGTGGGGGCAGGTGGGGACACCTGGGGACAGGTGAGGACACGGGACAGGTGGGGACATGGGACAGGTGGGGACATGGGACAGGTGGGGACACCTGGGGACAGGTGGGGACAGGTGGGGATGGTTGGGGGACATAGGACAGGTGGGGACAGGTGAGGACACCTGAGGACAGGTGGGGACAGGTGTGGGGACATGGGACAGGTGGGGACAGGTGGGGACACGGGGGTGGGGCCCTGACCACACCCTGCCCGGGCCCGCCATCATCATCGACACCAACAGGTGAGCACACCTGGGCACAGGTGGGGACAGGTGGGGGGACATGGGGACATCTGGTGGGACATGGGACAGGTGGGCACACCTGGAGGACAGGTGGGGACAGGTGGGGACAGGTGAGGACAGGTGGGGACAGGTGGGGGGATGGGGGGGAGACATAGGACAGGTGGGGACAGGTGAGGACACCTGGGGGACAGGTGGAGACAGGTGGGAACATGGGACAGGTGAGGACAGGTGGGGTCACCTGGGGGACAGGTGGGGGACAGGTGGGGACAGGTGGGGACATGGGACAGGTGGGGACACCTGAGGACAGGTGGGATGGGGGGGACAGGTGGGGATGGGCGGGGGACATAGGACAGGTGGGGACAGGTGGGGATATGGGACAGGTGGGGACACCTGGGGGACAGGTGGGGATGGGGGGGACGCCTGGGGACAGGTGAGGACAGGTGAGCACACCTGGGGGACAGGTGGGATGGGGGTGACAGGTGGGGACACCTGGGGGACAGCGGGGGATAGGTGGGGACAGGTGGGAACACCTGAGGACAGGTGAGGACAGGTGGGGGGACATGGGGACACATGGTGGGACATGGGACAGGTGGGCACACCTGGGGGACAGGTGGAGACAGGTGGGAACATGGGACAGGTGAGGACAGGTGGGGTCACCTGGGGGACAGGTGGGGGCAGGTGAGGACAGGTGAGGACAGGTGGGGTCACCTGGGGGACAGGTGGGGACAGGTGGAGATGGGGGGGACAGGTGGGGATGGGTGGGGGACATAGGACAGGTGGGGGACAGGTGGGGGGACATGGGACAGGTGAGGACAGGTGGGGGGACACCTGGGGACAGGTGGGGACAGGTGAGGACAGGTGGGACGGGGGGGACAGGTGAGGACATGGGGGGATACGGGACAGGTGGGCACAGGTGAGAACACCTGGGGACAGGTGGGGACAGGTGGGCACACCTGGGGACAGGTGGGGACAGGTGGGATGGGGAGGACAGGTGGGGACAGGTGGGCACACCTGGGGACAGGTGGGGAGGGGGGTTGGGCGGAGCCTCCTGAGATTTTTGGGGGGAATTCTGACGACGCCGGGGGGAATTTTGGGGGAATTTTGGGGATTTTTGGGGGATTTTTGGGGGGTGACCCCGTTGAGATTTTTGGGGCGGAATTTGGGGATTTTTAGAGGGAATTTTGGGGTTTTTTTGGGGAATTTTGGGGATTTTTGGGGCAGATTTTTGGGGATTTTTGGGGAGATTTTTAGGGACCCCATTGAGATTTTGGGGGGATTTTTGGGGATTTTTGAGGGGAATTTGGGGAATTTTGGGAGGAATTTGGGGGGTTTTTTTGGATTTTTGGGGGCATTTTTGGGATTTTTTGGGGGGACCCCATTGAGATTTTTTGGGGCGATTTTTGGGGATTTTTGGGAGGAATTTGAGGGATTTTTGGGGCAGATTTTTGGGGATTTTTGGGGAGATTTTTAGGGACCCCATTGAGATTTTTGGGGGGATTTTTGGGGAATTTTGGGAGGAATTTTGGGGATTTTTTGGGGGGCTTTGAGGGATTTTTGGGGGGATTTTTAGCGTGACCCCATTGACATTTTTGGGGGATTTTTGGGGATTTTTAGAGGAAATTTTGGGGATTTTTTGGGGAGAATTCGAAGAAATTTTGGGTATTTTTGGGGGGATTTTTGGGGGGGATTTTTGGGATTTTTTTGGGGGGACCCCATTGAGATTTTTTGGGGCGATTTTGGGGGATTTTTGGGAGGAATTTGAGGGATTTTTGTGGGGATATTTGGGGACCCCATTGGGATTTTTGGGGGGATTTTTTGGGAATTTTGGGAGGAGTTTGAGGGATTTTTTGGGGGGGATTTTGGGGGAATTTTGGGGGGATTTTTAGAGGGAATTGTGGAGAATTTTGGGGGGATTTTTTGGGGATTTTGGGAGGGAATTTGGGGATTTTTGGGGAGATTTTTGGGATCTTTTGGGGACTTTTTTGGGGATTTTTGGGGGGATTTTGGGGGGAATTTTGGGGATTTTTAGGGGGAGATTTTTGGGGACCCCATTGAGATTTTTGGGGGGAATTTGGGAATTTTTAGAGGGAATTTTGGGGGGATTTTTTGGGGGAGAATTTTGGAGATTTTGGGGCAGATTTTTGGGGGGATTTTTGGGGGATTATTGGGGATTTTTGAGGGGAATTTTGGGAGGAATTTGAGGGATTTTTTGGGGGCATTTTTTGGGGATTTTTGGGGGGATTTTTGGGGTGACCCCACTTTCGTTTTTGGGGGGCAATTTGGGGAATTTGAGAGGGAATTTTGGAGATTTTGGGGGGGATTTTTTTTGGGATTTTTGGGGGGATTTTTGGGGACCTCACTGAGATTTCTGGGGGAATTTGGGGGATTTTTGGGAGGAATTTGAGGGATTTTTTTTGGATTTTTTGGGGGATTTTGGGGGGATTTTTGGGGGGATTTTTGGGGGAATTTTGGGGATTTTTTAGGGGGGATTTTTTTGGGATTTTTGGGGAGATTTTTGGGGACCCCATTGAGATTTTGGGGGGGATTTTGGGGGATTTTTGGGGGGATTTTTGGGGATCCTGTTGAGATTTTTGGGGAGGATTTTTTGGGTGACCCAGGTGGGATTTTTGGGCGGAATTTGGGGATTTTTGGGGGGATTTTTTGGGCGGATTTGGGAGATTTTTGGGAGGGAATTTGGGGATTTTTGGGGGGATTTTTGGGGACCTCATTGAGATTTTTGCGGGGGGATTTTTGGGGGTTTTTGGGTGGAAATTGAGGGATTTTTTTGGGATTTTTTGGGGATTTTGGGGGGATTTTTTGGGGGATTTTTGGGAGGAATTTGAGGGATTTTTTGGGAATTTTTCGGGGATTTTTTGTTGATTTTTTGGGGGATTTTTTGGGAGGGATTTTTTTTTTGGGGGGGGTGACCCCACTGATGTTTTTGGGGTGATTTTTGGGGATCCCATTGAGATTTTTGGGGGATTTTTGGAGGAATTTGAGAGATTTTTTTGGGGATTTTTGGGGGGATTTTTTTAGGGACCCCATTGAGATTTTGGGGGGATTTTTGAGGATTTTTGGGAGGGATTTTTTTGGGATTTTTGGGGACCCCATTGAGATTTTTGGGGCGGATTTGAGGGATTTTTTCGGGGGATTTTTGGGGGAATTTTGGGGGAACTTGGGGATTTTTAGAGGGAATTTTGGGGAATTTTGGGGAATTTTGGGGGAGAATTTGGGGATTTTTGGGGGGATTTTTGGGGGTGACCCCATTGAGATTTTTGGGGTGATTTTTGGGGACCCCATTGAGGTTTTTTGGGGGGGATTTTTGGGGATTTTTGGGAAGGCATTTTTTTGGGGGGGATTTTTTGGGTGACCCAGGTGGGATTTTTGGGTGGAATTTGAGGAGTTTTTGGGGGGGATTTGAGGGATTTTTTGGGGGGTTTTTTTGGGATTTTTGGGGATTTTTTGGGGGATTTTTTTGGGGGATTTGGGAGATTTTTGGGGGAAATTTGGGGATTTTTGGGAGGATTTTTGGGGACCCCATTGAGATTTTTGGGAGGGATTTTTGGGGATTTTTGGGAGGAATTTGAGGGATTTTTTGGGGGATTTTTTGGGATTTTTGGGTGGATTTTTTTGAGGTGACCCCGTTGAGATTTTGGGGGGATTTTTTGGGTGACCCAGGTGGGATTTTTGGGTGGAATTTGAAAGATTTTTGGGGGGATTTTGGGGGGATTTTTTGGGGGGATTTGGGAGATTTTGGGGGGGGATTTTTTGGGGACCCCATTGATATTTTTGGGGGATTTGAGGGATTTTTTTGGGGGATTTTTTTTGGAGATTTTTGGGGGGATTTTTGCGGATTTTAGAGGGAATTTTGGGGACTTTTGGGGGGATTTTTTTGGGATTTTTGGGTGGAATTTGAGGGATTTTTGGGGGATTTTTTTGAGATTTTTGGGGGGACTTTTTTGGAGATTTTTGGGGAGATTTTTTGGGTGACCCAGGTGGGATTTTTGGGTGGAATCTGAGGGATTTTTGGGAGATTATTTTGGGGATTTTTGTGGGATTTTTGGGGAGATTTTTGGCGACCCCATTGAGATTTTTGGGGGGAATTTGGGAATTTTTAGAGGGAATTTTGGGGAATTTTGGGAGGAATTTGAGGGATTTTTTGGGGATTTTGGGGGGATTTTTTGGGGTGACCCCACTGTCGTTTTTGGGGGGCAATTTGGGGAATTTGAGAGGGAATTTTGGGGATTTTTGGGGGGATTTTTGGGGATTTTTGAGGGGAATTTCGGGTTTTTTTGGGGGCAATTTTTGGGATTTTTGGGAGGAATTTGAGGGATTTTTTGGGGGGATTTTTGGGGTGACCCCACTGATATTTTTGGGGTGATTTTTGGGGGATTTTTTGGGGGGGATTTTTGCAGATTTTAGAGGGAATTTTGGGGATTTTTGGGGGATTTTTGGAAGGATTTGGGAGATTTTTGGGGAGGATTTTTTTGGGTGACCCAGGTGGGATTTTTGGGAGGAATTTGACGGATTTTTGGGGGGGGTTCGAGGATTTTTGGGTGGATTTTTTTGGGGTGACACCGTTGAGATTTTTGGGGGGAATTTTGGGGATTTTTGGGGGGATTTGGGAGATTTTGGGGGGGATTTTTTTTGGGGACCCCATTGATATTTTTTGGGAGGAATTTGAGGGATTTTTTGGGGGATTTGAGGGATTTTTTTGGATTTTTTGGGTTTTTGGGGAGATTTTCGGGACGGATTTTTTTTTTTGGGGGGGGGTGACCCCACTGATATTTTTGGGTGATTTTTGGGATCCCATTGAGATTTTTGGGGGGATTTTTGGGGATTTTTGGAGGAATTTGAGGGATTTTTTTGGGGGGATTTTTGGGGGGATTTTTGGGGATTTGGGAGATTTTTGGGAGGGAATTTGGGGATTTTTGGGGAGGATTTTTGGTGACCCCATTGAGATATTTGGGAGGGATTTTTGGGGATTTTTGGGAGGAATTTGAGGGATTTTTTTAGGGATTTTTGGGGGGGATTTTTTGGGGACCCCGTTGAGATATTGGGGGGGATTTTTTGGGTGACCCAGGTGGGATTTGAAGGATTTTTGGGGGGATTTTGGGGGGTTTTTTTGGGGGATTTGGGAGATTTTGGGGGGGATTTTTTGGGGACCCCATTGATATTTTTGGGGGATTTGAGGGATTTTTGGGGGGATTTTTCGGGGATTTTTTGTTGATTTTTTTTGGATTTTTTGGGGGGATTTTTTTTTGGTGGGGGGGGTGACGCCACTGATATTTTTGGGGTGATTTTTGGGGATCCCATTGAGATTTTTGGGGGGATTTTTGGGGGGGATTTTTGGGGTAATTTTGGGGGAACTTTGGGGATTTTTAGAGGGAATTTTGGGGAATTTTGGGGATTTTTGGGAGGATTTTTGGGGGGTGACCCCATTGAGATTTTTGGGGGGCAATTTGGGGATTTTTAAAGGGAATTTTGGGGGAGAATTTGGGGGATTTTTGGGGGGATTTTTGGGGGATTTTTTTGGAGATTTTGGGGATTTTTTGGGAGGGATTTTTTTTGGGGTGGGGTGACCCCACTGATATTTTTGGGGGATTTGAGGGATTTTTTTGGGAATTTTTCGGGGATTTTTTGTTGATTTTTTGGGGGATTTTTTGGGGGATTTTTTTTTGGGGGGGGGTGACCCCACTGATATTTTTGGGGTGATTTTTGGGATCCCCATTGAGATTTTTGGGGGGATTTTTGGGGATTTTTGGGAGGGATTTTTTTGGGGGGATTTTTGTGGATCCCATTGAGATTTTTGGGGGGATTTTTGAGGATTTTTGGGAGGGATTTTTTTGGGATTTTTGGGGGAACTTTGGGGATTTTTAGAGGGAATTTTGGGGAATTTTGGGGGAGAATTTGGGGATTTTTGGGGGATTTTTGGGGGGCAATTTGGGGATTTTTAAAGGGAATTTTGGGGATTTTTAGAGGGAATTTTGGGGAATTTTGGGGGAGAATTTGGGGATTTTTGGGGGATTTTTTGGGAGGGATTTTTTTTTTGGGGGGGGTGACCCCACTGATGTTTTTGGGGTGATTTTTGGGGACCCCATTGAGATCTTTGGGGGATTTTTGGGTATTTTTGGGAGGGATTTTTGGGGGATTTGAGGGATTTTTTTTTGATTTTAGGGGGGATTTTTGGGGGATTTTTTTGGGGATTTTTTGGGGGGGGATTTTTTGGGTGACCCAGGTGGGATTTTTGGGTGGAATTTGAGGGATTTTTGGGGGATTTGGGGGGATTTTTTGGGGAGAATTTTGGGGATTTGGGGAGGAATTTGGGGATTTTTGGGCAGATTTTTGGGGGGATTTTTGGGGGATTATTGGGGATTTTTGAGGGGAATTTGGGAGGAATTTGAGGGATTTTTTGGGGGCATTTTTTTGGGGATTTTTGTGGGATTTTTGGGGTGACCCCACTTTCGTTTTTGGGGGGCAATTTGGGGAATTTGAGAGGGAATTTTGGGGATTTTGGGGGGATTTTTTTGGGATTTTTGGGGGTATTTTGGGGACCCCACTGAGATTTCTGGGGGAATTTTGGGGATTTTTGGGAGGAATTTGAGGGATTTTTTTGGGGATTTTTTTGGGGGATTTTTGGGGGATTTTTTTGGGGAGGATTTTTTGGTGACCCAGGTGGGATTTTTGGGCGGAATTTGAGGGATTTTTTTGAGGATTTTTTTGGGATTTTTGGGGGGATTTGGGAGATTTTTGAGAGGGAATTTTGGGGATTTTGGGGGGGATTTTTTTGGGATTTTTGGGGGTATTTTGGGGACCCCACTGAGATTTCTGGGGGAATTTTTGGGGATTTTTGGGAGGAATTGAGGGATTTTTTTTGGGATTTTTTTGGGGGATTTTTGGGGGATTTTTTTGGGGGGATTTTTTGGGTGACCCAGGTGGGATTTTTGGGTGAATTTGAGGGATTTTTTGGGGGGATTTTTGGGGATTTTTGGGGATTTTGGGGGGGATTTTTTGGGGGGATTTTTTGGGGATTTTTGGGGATTTTGGGGGGATTTTTAGGGGGATTTTAGGAGATTTTTGGGGGGGGATTTTTTGGGTTTTTGGGGAGATTTTCGGGAGGGATTTTTTTTTGGGCGGGGGGGGGTGTGACCCCACTAATATTTTTGGGGACCCCCCCCTCCCCTCCCCCCCCCCCCAGCACCATCGTGGTGGAGCCGGGCTGCGTGGCCACCGTCACCCCCCTGGGGGACATCAGCATCCAGGTGGGCTCGGCACCCCCCGGCACCTGGGCACTCACCTGGACCCCGTGCACCTGTCGGTGTTCTCGCATCGCTTCATGAGCATCGCAGGTGAGGGGCTGGGGGGGTCCTGGGGGGTCCTGGGGGGGTCTTGGGGGGTCCTGAGGGGTCCTGGGGGGGTCCTGAGGGGCTTTGGGGGGGCTTTGGGGGGGTCCTGGGGGGCTTTGGGGGGGTCCTGGGGGGGTCCTGAGGGGGTCCTGGGGGTCCTGGGGGGGTCCTGAGGGGTCCTGGGGGGGTCCTGGGGGTCCTGGGGGTCCTGGGGGGGTCCTGAGGGTCCTGGGGGGGTCCTGGGGGGGTCCTGGGGGGTTTAAGGGGGTCCTGGGCACTCACCTGGACCCCGTGCACCTGTCGGTGTTCTTGCATCACTTCGTGAGCATCGCAGGTGAGGGGCTGGGGGGGTCCTGGGGGGTCCTGGGGGGCTGAAAATGAATTGGGGGGGTCCTGGGGGGGTTTGGGGGGTTTGGGGGGTCCTGGGGACTCACCTGGACCCCGTGCACCTGTCGGTGTTCTCACATCGCTTCGTGAGCATCGCAGGTGAGGGGCTGGGGGGGCTTTGGAGGGGTCCTGGGGGTCCTGGGGGAGTTCTGAGGGGCTTTGGGGGGTCCTGGGGGGGTCCTGGGGGGGTTTGAGGGGGTCCTGGGGGGTCTGAGAGTGGAATTGGGGGGGGTTGGGGGGTCCTGGGGGTCCTGGGGACTCACCTGGACCCCGCGCACCTGTCGGTGTTCTCGCACCGCTTCGTGAGCATCGCAGGTGAGGGTTGGGGGGGCTTTGAGGGGTCCTGAGGGGCTTTGGGGGGCCCTGAGAGGTCCTGGGGGGGTCCTGGGGGGGCTGAAAATGGAATTTGGGGGTCCTGGGGGGGTCCTGGGGGGTTTGAGGGGGTCCTGGGGGGTTCTGGGGACTCACCTGAACCCCGTGCACCTGTCGGTGTTCTCACATGAGCATCGCAGGTGAGGGGTTGAGGGGGCTTTGGGGGGGCTTTGGGGGTCCTGGGGGGGTTTAGGGGGCTCCTGAGGGGGTTTGGGGGGGTCCTGGGGGGGCTGAAAATGGAATTGGGGGGGTCCTGGGGGGGTCCTGAGGGGGTTTGGGGGTCCTGGGGGTCCTGGGGACTCACTGGACCCTGTGCACCTGTCGGTGTTCTCACATGAGCATCGCAGGTGAGGGGCTTTGGGGGGCTTTGGGGGTCCTGGGTGGGTTTAGGGGGGTCCTGGGAGGGTCTGGGGGGGTCCTGGGGGGGTTTGGGGGGGTCTTGGGGGGTCCTGGGGGTCCTGGGGGGGTCCTGGGGGGGCTGAAAATGGAATTGGGGGGGTCCTGGGGTCCTGGGGGGGTTTAAGGGGGTTCTGGGGGTTCTGGGGACTCACCTGGACCCTGTGCACCTGTCGGTGTTCTCGCATGAGCATCGCAGGTGAGGGGCTGGGGGGTCCTGGGGGGGTTTGAGGGTCCCAGGGTGGTCCCGGGGGGGTTTTGGGGTGGGGTTTGGGGGGTTTTTGGGGTCCCCCAGGTGTTTTTTGGGGGTCCCGGGGGTCCCTGACCCTTCCGTGCCCCCCCAGAGCAGGCGGGGCGCACCCTGCAGCGCTCGGCCCCGGGGGTCTCTGTGGTGGTCCTAGGATGGTTTTTGGGGGGTTTTTGGGGGTCCCGGGGGATTTTGGGGTGAATTTTGGGGTTTTGGGGGTCCCTCAGGTGTTTTTTGGGGGTCCCGGGGGTCCCTGACGCTGCTGTGCCCCCCCAGAGCAGACGGGGCGCACCCTGCAGTGCTCGGCCCCAGGATGATCTCAGGGTCTCTGTGGTGGTCCCGGGGGTCTCTGGGCGGATTTTGGGGGGATTTTGGGGGGGGTTTGGGGGGTTTTTGGGGTCCCCCGATGGTTTTTTTGGGGGTCTCAGGGTGGTCCCGGGGGTCCCTGACGCTGCCGTGCCCCCCCAGAGCAGATGGGGCACACCCTGCACTGGGGGGGTCTCTGTGGTGGTCCCTGGATGGTTTTTGGGGGTCTCAGGGTGGTCCCGGGGGTTTTTTGGGGTGGTTTTTGGGTTTTTTGGGGTCCCTGGATGGTTTTTTGGGGGTCTCAGGGTGGTCCCGGGGGGTTTTTGGGGTGAATTTTGGGGTTTTTGGGGTCCCCCAGGTGTTTTTTGGGGGTCCCAAGGTGGTCCCGGGGGGTTTTTGGGGTCCCTGGATGTTTTTTTGGGGGTCCCGGGGATCTCAGGGGTCCCTGACGCTGCCGTGCCCCCCCAGAGCAGATGGGGCGCACCCTGCAGCGCACGGCCCCAGGATGATCTCGGGGGTCTCTGTGGTGGTCCCTGTGGGTTTTGGGGTCCCAAGGTGGTCCCGGGGGGTTTTTGGGGTGGTTTTTGGGTTTTTGGGGTCCCTCAGGTGTTTTTTGGGGGTCCCGGGGGTCCCTGACGCTGCCGTGCCCCCCCAGAGCAGATGGGGCGCACCCTGCAGCGCTCGGCCCCAGGATGATCTCAGGGGTCTCTGTGGTGGTCCCAGGATGGTTTTTGGGGGTTTTTGGGGGTCCCTGGGGGTTTTTGGGGTGAATTTTGGGGGTTTTTGGGGTCCCTGGATGGTTTTTTGGGGGTCCCGGGGGTCCCTGACGCTGCCGTGCCCCCCCCAGAGCAGATGGGGCGCACCCTGCAGCGCACGGCCATCTCCACCAACATCAAGGAGCGCCTGGACTTCTCCTGCGCCCTCTTCGGCCCGGCCGGGGGGCTCGTGTCCAACGCCCCCCACATCCCCGTGCACCTGGGCGCCATGCAGGAGGCCGTGCAGTTCCAGGTGAGCGCACCTGGGCGCACCTGGGCACACCTGGGCACACCTGGGCACACCTGAGCACACCTGGGATACACCTGGGCGCACCTGGGCACACCTGGGATACACCTGAGCACACCTGGCATACACCTGGGCACACCTGGGATACACCTGAGCACACCTGGGCACACCTGGGCACACCTGGGGGCACCTGGGCACACCTGGGATACACCTGGGATACACCTGAGCACACCTGGGATACACCT
>JAJNNQ010000146.1:207500-210000 GCA_027886175.1 Phylloscopus collybita | reverse complement strand
CCCCCCACGCGCCGGTCCGCCGCCGGTCCGTCCCCGCCGGGCGGCCGGGGGGGCGGCCGGCCCCCCGAGCCTCGCTGCCGCGGCCGGCGCCGTCGAACGCCGGTCGCCGGTACTCGCTGCCGCGCGGGCGCCCGCGCGGGCGCGGCCCGAGTTCGCTCGGGCCCGGCTCTCCTCGGCGCCGCGCGAGCGGGACGCTCCGCGTGCGGGAGGGAGGGGTGATCGGCACGGCCCCTCCCGGAGGCGCGCCCCGCCGCGCCCTTTTTCGCTCGCCCCTTCCTTTTGTCGGGCAACGGCCCGGGGATAGGGCGCGAGGGAAAAGCGGGCCGCGCGGGGCCGCCTCGCGGGGCTCGGAGGAGGCGTCTCCTCCGGCCCCCTCCCGCACCGGGGGAGAGGCGGGGGGCTTTCGCCGCCCGGCGGAAGCCCCTCCCGCTCCCGGGCCGAACGGCCCCTCGCGCGACGAGAGGAACTGCCATGGGCCGGGCCTCTCCGGGCGTTCCGGGCCGCGCCTCGGGGCGCGCGCGCGCGCGTGAGCCCTCCGCCGCCGGGGCTTCTCTCTCGGCGGGGGCAGGTGCGCGAGGCTCTCGGTGGCCGGGCCGCGCCCCCGCTCCGGCGGGGCGGCCCGAGCCGCGGCGGTCCTCTCGGGCGCAGCGCCGGGCTACTGAGGGAAACCCCGGGCCCCGAGATGGATCCCGCGGTGGTGGCGGTGGACGTCGGGCGCGCCCCCGCCGGCGGACGCTCCCCCGAGGGCGGCAGTGGGGGAGGCACCCCGGCGGGGCCATTCAGGTCGTTTCCCTCGCCCCAGGGCCAGGTACCTAGCGCTCCGCGTCTCGGCGGTCCCGCCGCTTTTTCTCCCCTCCCCTCCTTCGGCGTCGTCAAACGCTGAAAGCGTGGTGGGGGGGGAGCGGAGCGGAAAGGGCCGCCGAGCCGGGCGGAGGTTTAAAGACTCGGGCGGCTCGGCGCGGCCCCGCCGCGGCGGCGGCGGAGTCGGCGGCGGCGGCGGGTCCGGCGGGCGGCGGCGCGGCGCCATCGAGGGGTGGGGAGCTACTCCCGCCGATCCCCTG
The DNA here is from genome assembly GCA_027886175.1 of Phylloscopus collybita. Lineage (NCBI taxonomy): Eukaryota > Metazoa > Chordata > Aves > Passeriformes > Phylloscopidae > Phylloscopus > Phylloscopus collybita. Next base: position 208,939 of record JAJNNQ010000146.1, on the reverse strand, counting down.
CGGTGGTGTCCGTTGCGGCCGGCCGCGCTCCCGGTCGTCGGCGTCGTCCCGCCGCGCGCGCGCGCGCGGGGGCCACCCGTTGCCGCGCCGGGGAGGGGCTCCCTGCCCCCCCCTCTCCGCGGCCCGGTCTCGGCGGAGAGGCCGCGGCGCGCGATCCGGCCGCGGGGCCGACCCGCCGGCCTCGAAACGGGGCGACCGCGCCGGTGGCGGAGAGCGCGCGCTCTCCGCCCTTCCTCGGCCGCGGGGTCGCGGCCGCCGGGGCCCGCCCGCGCTCTCGCTTTTTCTCCTCGGCCGCCGTCGCGGTCCGTCCGCGCGCGTGGCGCCGCGCCGGGCGCGGCCGCGCCTTTCCTCGCTCCTCCTCTCTCTCCCCTCGACGGCCTTTCTTCCCCGAAGGCGCCGCGGCGGCGGCGCCGTCCGCCGGCCGTCTCCGCCTCGATCGCCGGCCCGCCCGGGTCGAGCGCTCTGCGGTTCCCTCCGTCGCTGGATGCCGACGAGTGCGGCCGACCCCGTGCCGAGCGGCGGCGTCGCCGCTCGACGGGTGTCCCCCTCGGGGGGTGGTCGGCCGGGAGGCGCCTGCCGTCGCCTGTGGCGGTCCCGGCCCGAGCCCCGCCCGTCGCTTCCCCGTCTCCCCTCCCGGGCCGCGTGTGGGCCGAACGGACGGGCCTGCGGGGCGGCCGCGGGGGCGCTCCCCGTCCCGGTCTCTGAGCGGAAGCGAGGAGAGCGGGCGTTGCCCCCCGGCTCAGCCCCGTCAGAGCCCTCCACCGGGCGCGTGCTCGTTGGCAAGGGGGCCCGGACGGTGCGAAGAGGCGGCGGCGGTCTCGGGAGTGCGGCCGCAGGGGCGGCGGGTCTTGCCGCCCGGCAGGCCTCGGGCGCTCGCGATGCCGGCTCGGGACTCGGTGGCGTCCGCCTCCGGCGCCGGTGGCGGGGCGCGGCCGTCAGACGCGAAGCCTTCCGGCGGGAGCGGTCCCGCGCGGGGTCGCGTCGGCGAGGCGGTTCGTCGCCGCGGGTCGTCTCGGGCGTCGCGAGGCCGCTGGGGAAGAGCCAGAGCCAGAGAGCGAGAGAAGGGCCGGCCGCGTCGGCGGCGCGGCGGTGCTCCGCGGGCGTCCGCGGCGCGGTCGAGGGAAAAGCGAGTCGCGGGGCGGGGGCCGACGGTCGCGCCCCCGGCTCCCCCGGTGGCGCGCGTGCGTCGTTCCCGTCAGAGAGGCCGGGCGGGCCGCGCCTCCCCCCGCGGTCCGGCGCGTGCCGCGCGGCTCTCTCCGCGCGGAGGCCGGGCCGAGCCCGGGCGCCTGGGCCGCCTCCGAAGGACGGCATGCGAGGCCGGCGCCTCCCCTCGCGGGGGGAGGCGGTCGGGGGTGCGGGCCCCCCCGGCTTCATTTTTGCCGGCCTTCGGAGCGTTGCGTGGGGTTAATTTTTTTTCCCCTCCGCCTCCTCACGGTCGG
>JAJNNQ010000146.1:192500-200000 GCA_027886175.1 Phylloscopus collybita | reverse complement strand
CCGCCGGGCCACCTGCATTGACTTCCCTGGGTAGACCTGGCCGACGCCGCCGGGCCGCCTGCATTACCTTCCCTGGGTAGACCTGGCCGCCGCTGCAGACACTTCCCTGGGTAGACCTGGCCGCCGCCGCCGGACCCGCTGGTTAGATCCTGGGTAGACCTGGCCACCACGGTCGCACTTAGTGCCGGCAGGTCAAGCCTGGGGAAGACCGGGCCGGACTTGCTTAGACCCTGGGTAGACCTGGCCGCCGCTGCCAGGCAATCTGCAGACACTTCCCTGGGTAGACCCGGCCGTCGGCTGCAAAGACTTCCCTGGGTACACCCGGCCGCCGCCGCCGGAAGAGCTGCAAAGACTGCCTTGGGAAGACCTGGCCGCCGCCGCCGGGCCGCCTGCAAAGGCTTCCCTGGGTAGAACTGGCCGCCGCCGCCGCCGGGCCGCCTGCAGAGACTTCCCACGGTAGAGCTGGCCGCCCCCGCCGGGCAGGCTGCCGCCGCTGAGAGCCCGTGCAGGGGCAGAAGCAGCTCGGAGGCGGTGCCGGGGAGGCTGCCGCTAGCGGACGGGGCGCCCCCTAGCCTCGCGCGGCAGCCGCGACAGACTAGAGGGCAGGGGCAGGGGACGGGGTGAGCGGGCAGGCGGGAGCACGCGTGTTATGTGTGTGCATGCGCACGTGTGTGGCTGTGCTCGGGTGTGCGTGGCGCTCTGAGAGACGTCCGTGTGTGGAGCGGGGGTGTGCGTCACTGTGTCTGACTCTCTCTGTGTGAACGCGGGCAGAGGGCCGGCCGGCAGCTTCGTGCCGGCCCCGGGCGCCCTGGCGCCGAGGCCCCGCGGCCCGCCAGACCCGCTCCGAGAGCCGAAGACCTCTGCGGACCGTGAAGGGACCGACCTGAAAGCGGCTGCTCGCTCGCCGCCCGGCTCGCCGCGGCCTCTGTCAGTGGGTGGGTGGGTGGGTGGGTGCGCGGGGCGGGGCGGGGCGGGGCCGGGCCGGCCGGCGCTCAGGGGGCTACAGAGAGGAGCGCGCACGGCGCTCCGTCACCGTCACCGTCCCGTCCCGCCCCGTCCCGCGGCGCCCCCTGCCGTCCAGGCGGGTGCTGCGTGGGCCGGGTGGGCTCGTCCGCCCCCTGTCGCCCGTCGAGGGGAAAGCAGGAAGACCTCTTCTCCTTCGGCCTCCGCCCCCGGTCGCCAAAGCCGCTGGGTAGACGTGATCTCCGCCTTTGGCTACACTTAGGTCCCGGTGCCGAGAGCCTGGGTCGACCAGGCCGCCTCAGCCGGACGCGGTGCTCAGACCCTGGGTAGACCAGGCCGCCGCCGGCAGACCCGCTGGTCAAAGCCTGGGGTAGACCTGGCCGCCGCCGCCGGACCGGCTGCTTAGACCCTGGGTAGACCTGGCCGCCGCCGGCGGACCGACTGCTCAGTCCCTGGGTAGACCTGGCCGCCGCCGCCGGACCGGCTGCTTAGACATTGGGTAGACCTGGCCGCCGCCGGCGGACCGGCGGCTCAGTCCCTGGGTAGACCTGGCCGCCGCCGGCAGACCCGCTGGTCAAAGCCTGGGGTAGACCTGGCCGCCGCCGCCGGACCGGCTCCTGAGACCCAGGGTAGACCTGGCCGCCGCCGGCAGACCCGCTGGTCAAAGCCTGGGGTAGACCTGGCCGCCGCCGCCGGACCGGCTCCTTAGACCCAGGGTAGACCTGGCCGCCGCCGGCGGACCGGCTGTTCAGACCCTGGGTAGACCTGGCCGCCGCCGCCGGACCGGCTGCTTAGACCCTGGGTAGACCTGGCCGCCGCGGTCGCACTTAGTGCCGGAAGGTCAAGCCTGGGGTAGACCTGGCCGCCGCCGCCGGACTTGCTGCTTTGACTCTGGGCAGACCTGCTATCCCCGACCGGTCCGCCGGCCCGCTGGCCTGCCCGCCTGCCTTCATACGCAGCTGCGCACACAACTGCTCGCACGTGCTCCTCCCCTCCCCGAACGCCGGGACGTGGAAGGCGGCCGACTTCTCTCGGCCTGCTCGCCGAAGACCCTGGCCGCCTCGGCCTCGGCCTGCTCCTTGCCCTGCCGCCGCCGCCGCCGACAGCCTGGGCGGGGGCAGAAGAAGCCCGGAGGCGGTGCCGGGGAGGCAGGCGCTAGCGGGCCGGGCGCCCCCAACCCTCGCTGGGCGGGGGCGGGAGAAGCCCGAAGGCGGGGCCGGGGAGGCTGATGCCGGAGGGCGGGGCGCCCCCAAGCCTCGCGCGGCGGCCGCGACAGACTGGAGGGCAGGGCCGCGGGCGGGGTGAGCGGGCGGGGGGAGCACGCGTGTTATGTGTGTGCGCGCACACGTGTGCGGCTGCGCTGGGGTGTGTGTGGCGCTCTGAGAGACGTCCGTGTGTGGAGCGGGGGTGTGCGTCACTGTGTCTGTCTCTCTTGTGTGAACGCGGGCAGAGGGCCGGCCGGCGGCTTCGTGCCGGCCCCGGGCGCCTTGGCGCCGAGGCTCCGCGGCCCCCCAGGCGTGCTCCGAGAGCCGAAGACCTCTGCGGACCGTGAAGGGACCGACCTCCAAGCGGCTGCCCGCTCGCCGGCCGCCCCGCCGCGGCCTCCGTCGCTGGGTGGGCGGGTAGGAGGGCGGGGCGGAGCGGCGCGGAGCCGGACGGGACCAGGCGAGGCGCGCCCCGGGGCCGGCGCCATGGTCCCCGGACCGCCGCCGCCTGGACGGGCGTCCCCTCCCCGCCGTCCACCCGAAGGTTCTCTTTTGGGGGGGGGTCGGGCGTGGCGACACCGTCGCCACGGTTCGGTGTGTCAGCAGGCCGATTGCAGGGCACAAGGTGCCGATTAGCTCGGCTGGAAGTGGACGGGGAGCAAACGGAAAACTATAAAGTGTGCCAGGAGTATTTTTTCCTGGAAAAGATCCTTCTTCCAAGCAATTAGTACAGTCATTCTTTCAGAGGGGGGCAAACCCCACCCCCCCCCCAAAAAAAGAAAAAACCAAAACTAAAAAAAAAAAAACACAAAAAAAAAAAAAAAATCAAAAACCCCCAAAAAAACCTAAAAAAAAAAAAAAAAGGTGGGCGGAGCTGTTTGTTGAAAATACGTCGTGCTCTCGAAAGAGGGTCGATCGGGCGGGACAGGGCTGCTAGAGCCATCCGGCTCCGTGGCCCTACGGGGCTCGGGGCTTCTCCCGGTCCCGGGACGGTAGCGGCATGCCTTGTCTAGCCGGCCCCGTGGCCGGCCGCAGCCATCAGCCGTAGCCGGAGACGTCGGCGCGGCGCTGCGGCGGCGGGCGGTCACGGGGCGAACAGGTCTACCCCGCTCCGGCGGGACTTGGTGTTTCGACCTCTGGGTAGACCTGGCCGCCGCGGCCGCACTTAGCGCCGGCGCGTTCAGCTCTGGGTAGACCTGGCCACCGCGAGCGCACTTAGTGCCGGCGCCTTCAGCCCTGGGTAGACCTGGCCGCCCCGCCTCGGCGCCGAGACTCCGCGGCCCCCCAGGCGTGCTCCGAGGGCCGAAGACCTCTGCGGACCGTGAAGGGACCGACCTCCAAGCGGCTGCCCGCTCGCCGGCCGCCCCGCCGCGGCCTCCGTCGCTGGGTGGGCGGGTAGGTGGGCGGGGCGGAGCGGCGCGGAGCCGGACGGGACCAGACGAGGCGCGCCCCGGGGCCGGCGCCATGGTTCCCGGACCGCCGCCGCCTGGACGGGCGTCCCCTCCCCGCCGTCCACCCGAAGGTTGTCTTTTGAGGGGGGTCGGGCGTGGCGACACCGTCGCCACGGTTCGGTGTGTCAGCAGGCCGATTGCAGGGCACAAGGTGCCGATTAGCTCGGCTGGAAGTGGACGGGGAGCAAACGGAAAACTATAAAGTGTGCCAGGAGTATTTCTTCCTGGAAAACATCCTTCTTCCAAGCAATTAGTACAGTCATTCTTTCAGAGGGGGGCAAACCCCCCCCCCCCCACCAAAAAAAAAACAAACCAAAACCAAAAAAAAACCCACAAAAAAAAAAAAATCAAAAACCCCAAAAAATACCTAAAAAAAAAAAAAAGGTGGGCGGAGCTGTTTGTTGAAAATACGTCGTGGTCTCGAAGGCGGGTCGATCGGGCGGGACAGGGCTGCTAGAGCCATCCGGCTCCGTGGCCCTACGGGGCTCGGGGCTTCTCCCGGTCCCGGGACGGTAGCGGCATGCCTTGTCTAGCCGGCCCCGTGGCCGGCCGAAGCCATCAGCCGTAGCCGGAGACGTCGGCGCGGCGCTGCGGCGGCGGGCGGTCACGGGGCGAACAGGTCTACCCCGCTCCGGCGGGACTTGGTGTTTCGACCTCTGGGTAGACCTGGCCGCCGCGGCCGCACTTAGTGCCGGCGCCTTCAGCCCTGGGTAGACCTGGCCGCCCCGCCTCGGCGCCGAGGCTCCGCGGCCCTCCAGGCGTGCTCCGAGAGCCGAAGACCTCTGCGGACCGTGAAGGGACCGACCTCCAAGCGGCTGCACGCTCGCCGGCCGCCCCGCCGCGGCCTCCATCAGTGGGTGGGTGGGTGAGTGGGTGGGTGGGTGGGTGGGTGGGTGGGTGGGTGGGTAGGTAGGCGGGGCGGGGCGGGGCGGGGCGGGGCGGGGCGGGGCGGGGCGGGGCGGGGCGGGGCGGAGCCGGAGCCGGCGAGGCTAAGAAACCCAGCAACAACAACAGAAAAAAAAAAAAAAAAAGGGGTGGGCTGTTTGTTTAAAATACGTCCTGATCTCGAAAGAGGGTCGATCGGGCGGGACAGGGCTGCTCGAGCCATCCGTCTCCGAAGCCCTACGGGGCTCGGGGCTTCTCCCGGTCCCGGGACGGTAGCGGCATGCCTTGTCTAGCCAGCCCCGTGGCCGGCCGCAGCCATCAGCCGTAGCCGGAGACGTCGGCGCGGCGCTGCGGCGGCGGGCGGTCACGGGGCGAACAGGTCTACCCCGCTCCGGCGGGACTTGGTGTTTCGACCTCTGGGTAGACCTGGCCGCCGCGGCCGCACTTGGCGCCGGCGCGTTCAGCTCTGGGTAGACCTGGCCGCCGCGAGCGCACTTAGTGCCGGCGCCTTCAGCCCTGGGTAGACCTGGCCGCCCCGCCTCGGCGCCGAGGCTCCGCGGCCCCCCAGGCGTGCTCCGAAAGCCGAAGACCTCTGCGGACCGTGAAGGGACCGACCTCCAAGCGGCTGCCTGCTCGCCGGCCGCCCCGCCGCGGCCTCCGTCGCTGGGTGGGCGGGTAGGTGGGCGGGGCGGAGCGGCGCGGAGCCGGACGGGACCAGGCGAGGCGCGCCCCGGGGCCGGCGCCATGGTTCCCGGACCGCCGCCGCCTGGACGGGCGTCCCCTCCCCGCCGTCCACCTGAAGGTTCTCTTTTGAGGGGGGTCGGGCGTGGCGACACCGTCGCCACGGTTCGGTGTGTCAGCAGGCCGATTGCAGGGCACAAGGTGCCGATTAGCTCGGCTGGAAGTGGACGGGGAGCAAACGGAAAACTATAAAGTGTACCAGGAGTATTTTTTCCTGGAAAAGATCCTTCTTCCAAGCAATTAGTACAGTCATTCTTTCAGAGGGGGGCAAACCCCCCCCCCCACCAAAAAAAAAAAAAGAGAACCAAAGCCAAAAAAAAACCCACAAAAAAAAAAAAATCAAAAACCCCAAAAAAACCTAAAAAAAAAAAAAAAAGGTGGGCGGAGCTGTTTGTTGAAAATACGTCGTGGTCTCGAAGGCGGGTCGATCGGGCGGGACAGGGCTGCTAGAGCCATCCGGCTCCGTGGCCCTACGGGGCTCGGGGCTTCTCCCGGTCCCGGGACGGTAGCGGCATGCCTTGTCTAGCCGGCCCCGTGGCCGGCCGAAGCCATCAGCCGTAGCCGGAGACGTCGGCGCGGCGCTGCGGCGGCGGGCGGTCACGGGGCGAACAGGTCTACCCCGCTCCGGCGGGACTTGGTGTTTCGACCTCTGGGTAGACCTGGCCGCCGCGGCCGCACTTAGCGCCGGCGCGTTCAGCTCTGGGTAGACCTGGCCGCCGCGAGCGCACTTAGTGCCGGCGCCTTCAGCCCTGGGTAGACCTGGCCGCCCCGCCTCGGCGCCGAGGCTCCGCGGCCCCCCAGGCGTGCTCCGAGAGCCGAAGACCTCTGCGGACCGTGAAGGGACCGACCTCCAAGCGGCTGCCCGCTCGCCGGCCGCCCCGCCGCGGCCTCCATCAGTGGGTGGGTGGGTGGGTGGGTGGGTGGGTAGGTAGGCGGGGCGGGGCGGGGCGGGGCGGGGCGGGGCGGGGCGGAGCGGAGCCGGAGCCGGCGAGGCTAAGAAACCCAGCAACAACAACAGAAAAAAAAAAAAAAAAAAAAAAAAAAAAAAAAAAAAAAAACCACTAAAAAAAAAAAAAAAGGTGGGCGGAGCTGTTTGTTTAAAATACGTCCTGATCTCGAAAGAGGGTCGATCGGGCGGGACAGGGCTGCTAGAGCCATCCGGCTCCGAAGCCCTACGGGGCTCTGGGCTTCTCTCGGTCCCGGGACGGTAGCGGCATGCCTTGTCTAGCCAGCCCCGCGGCCGGCCGCTGCCATTAGCCGTACCCGGAGGCGTCACTCACGGGGCGAACAGGTCTACCCCGCTCCGGGGCCGGCGGAGTCCGCCGTTCCGCCGCCGCAGGCGCCGGTGGGGCGCTGTGGCGGCGGGCGGTCACGGGGCGAACAGGTCTACCCCGCTCCGGCGGGACTTAGGCAAATTTCGGCGGGGCCTTGGGTAGACCTGTTCTCCCCGGTGCTCCCGGAAGTTCACCGAGGGGTCGCTGTTGTCGGTCGCCTCCGGTTACGTCACCGTAGGAAGCGGCGCGCGCCGGTGCGCCGCCACGGTCGCGATCGAGTCGTTGTCTTGGGGGCCTCAGCAGCCTTGGACTCGTCTGTCCGTATTACGGGAGCGTGACTGACGGGCCGCATCCCCGCAGGCTGGTCCCGTGCCTGTGTCCGAGAGGACGAGTCGCGTGGCTCTGTCCCGGGTTCCCGTCTCGCCCAGCCAGGACTGGGTGCAGTGGTGGTGGTGTGGTGGCGAGCAAGCCGCGAGCGCGTCCCGCTCCGGCCCGGCCTCGCGTGCCGGCTTCGCGAAGGGCGAGGGCCCCCGCGTCCCCCCGGGGACGTGGTGGTCGGTGAGGCGGCGGCGCCTCTTCGCCCTTCTTTGCCCTCGGCCTTAAGCCGGGGCCCGCTCTGCCGGGCGTGTTTTTTTTTCGGCGGGGTCCGTCCGGTGCAGGCGGCCGGCGGCCCCGCGAGAAAGAGAGAGAAAGGGTGCGCGTGGCCGGGGCTCTGGGCCCCGTCGAGAGACGGGCCGCTGAGGCTTTCCCCGGCCTTTCCCGAGAGCCCCGAGGACGGGCCCGGTCGGCCGAGGTGGCGGCGCCCCGTTCCCCGCTCCTCCCGACTTTCGTTGGCCAGCGTGGGGTGTTCCGTGTCGGAAGTGCTGCGGGGACGCTCCCGTGGGGCGCGCGGCCTTGCCTCGGCCTGTGGCTCGAGGGGCTCGGTGACGGGAGCCGCCCGATGAGAGCGGTGTGGGTGGGGCGGGGTGGCGGCACCCCGTT
>JAJNNQ010000146.1:185000-187500 GCA_027886175.1 Phylloscopus collybita | reverse complement strand
TCCTCTCGGGCGCAGCGCCGGGCTACTGAGGGAAACCCCGGGCCCCGAGATGGATCCCGCGGTGGTGGCGGTGGACGTCGGGCGCGCCCCCGCCGGCGGACGCTCCCCCGAGGGCGGCAGTGGGGGAGGCACCCCGGCGGGGCCATTCAGGTCGTTTCCCTCGCCCCAGGGCCAGGTACCTAGCGCTCCGCGTCTCGGCGGTCCCGCCGCTTTTTCTCCCCTCCCCTCCTTCGGCGTCGTCAAACGCTGAAAGCGTGGTGGGGGGGGAGCGGAGCGGAAAGGGCCGCCGAGCCGGGCGGAGGTTTAAAGACTCGGGCGGCTCGGCGCGGCCCCGCCGCGGCGGCGGCGGAGTCGGCGGCGGCGGCGGGTCCGGCGGGCGGCGGCGCGGCGCCATCGAGGGGTGGGGAGCTACTCCCGCCGATCCCCTGCGGTGGTGTCCGTTGCGGCCGGCCGCGCTCCCGGTCGTCGGCGTCGTCCCGCCGCGCGCGCGCGCGCGGGGGCCACCCGTTGCCGCGCCGGGGAGGGGCTCCCTGCCCCCCCCTCTCCGCGGCCCGGTCTCGGCGGAGAGGCCGCGGCGCGCGATCCGGCCGCGGGGCCGACCCGCCGGCCTCGAAACGGGGCGACCGCGCCGGTGGCGGAGAGCGCGCGCTCTCCGCCCTTCCTCGGCCGCGGGGTCGCGGCCGCCGGGGCCCGCCCGCGCTCTCGCTTTTTCTCCTCGGCCGCCGTCGCGGTCCGTCCGCGCGCGTGGCGCCGCGCCGGGCGCGGCCGCGCCTTTCCTCGCTCCTCCTCTCTCTCCCCTCGACGGCCTTTCTTCCCCGAAGGCGCCGCGGCGGCGGCGCCGTCCGCCGGCCGTCTCCGCCTCGATCGCCGGCCCGCCCGGGTCGAGCGCTCTGCGGTTCCCTCCGTCGCTGGATGCCGACGAGTGCGGCCGACCCCGTGCCGAGCGGCGGCGTCGCCGCTCGACGGGTGTCCCCCTCGGGGGGTGGTCGGCCGGGAGGCGCCTGCCGTCGCCTGTGGCGGTCCCGGCCCGAGCCCCGCCCGTCGCTTCCCCGTCTCCCCTCCCGGGCCGCGTGTGGGCCGAACGGACGGGCCTGCGGGGCGGCCGCGGGGGCGCTCCCCGTCCCGGTCTCTGAGCGGAAGCGAGGAGAGCGGGCGTTGCCCCCCGGCTCAGCCCCGTCAGAGCCCTCCACCGGGCGCGTGCTCGTTGGCAAGGGGGCCCGGACGGTGCGAAGAGGCGGCGGCGGTCTCGGGAGTGCGGCCGCAGGGGCGGCGGGTCTTGCCGCCCGGCAGGCCTCGGGCGCTCGCGATGCCGGCTCGGGACTCGGTGGCGTCCGCCTCCGGCGCCGGTGGCGGGGCGCGGCCGTCAGACGCGAAGCCTTCCGGCGGGAGCGGTCCCGCGCGGGGTCGCGTCGGCGAGGCGGTTCGTCGCCGCGGGTCGTCTCGGGCGTCGCGAGGCCGCTGGGGAAGAGCCAGAGCCAGAGAGCGAGAGAAGGGCCGGCCGCGTCGGCGGCGCGGCGGTGCTCCGCGGGCGTCCGCGGCGCGGTCGAGGGAAAAGCGAGTCGCGGGGCGGGGGCCGACGGTCGCGCCCCCGGCTCCCCCGGTGGCGCGCGTGCGTCGTTCCCGTCAGAGAGGCCGGGCGGGCCGCGCCTCCCCCCGCGGTCCGGCGCGTGCCGCGCGGCTCTCTCCGCGCGGAGGCCGGGCCGAGCCCGGGCGCCTGGGCCGCCTCCGAAGGACGGCATGCGAGGCCGGCGCCTCCCCTCGCGGGGGGAGGCGGTCGGGGGTGCGGGCCCCCCCGGCTTCATTTTTGCCGGCCTTCGGAGCGTTGCGTGGGGTTAATTTTTTTTCCCCTCCGCCTCCTCACGGTCGGTCGTGTGTGTGCTCGTACGGTCGCAGGCGAGGCGCGTCCTCGCCGAGCAAAAAGGGGGCCGTTCCACGCGAGCGGTCCCGGCCCCTCCGCGCGCGCGGAGTCGGTGCCGAAAGCCAGACAACTCTTAGCGGTGGATCACTCGGCTCGTGCGTCGATGAAGAACGCAGCTAGCTGCGAGAATTAATGTGAATTGCAGGACACATTGATCATCGACACTTCGAACGCACTTGCGGCCCCGGGTTCCTCCCGGGGCTACGCCTGTCTGAGCGTCGCGTGACGATCAATCGCCGTCCGGGGGGGTCACCCCGGCGGCGCGGCTGGGGGTTTTCTCGCAGGCCCGTCGTAAGCCGCGGTCGCCCGGCGGCGGTGGCGGGCGGGCGGGTGAGCGAGCGGGCGGCGGTCGGCCGGTGCCCCGGAGGGGGGAAGGGCGGTGGCGCCGCGGGTCGGCGAGGGAAGCGGTTTTCCTCGGCGGCCTCGGTCCCCCGTCCTCGCCCCGCGGGGCCCGGCGGCCGTCGGTCGTCGCGGTCCGTCCGTTCCGTTCCGCGTCTGTCGGAGCGCCGCGCCAAAGGGCCTTCGTCCCCTTAAATGCAGACTCGGGGAGCGCTCCGTAGCTCCCCGCTCCCGGAGCGAGCC
>JAJNNQ010000146.1:170000-177500 GCA_027886175.1 Phylloscopus collybita | reverse complement strand
AGGCGGTGCCGGGGAGGCTGCCGCTAGCGGACGGGGCGCCCCCTAGCCTCGCGCGGCAGCCGCGACAGACTAGAGGGCAGGGGCAGGGGACGGGGTGAGCGGGCAGGCGGGAGCACGCGTGTTATGTGTGTGCATGCGCACGTGTGTGGCTGTGCTCGGGTGTGCGTGGCGCTCTGAGAGACGTCCGTGTGTGGAGCGGGGGTGTGCGTCACTGTGTCTGACTCTCTCTGTGTGAACGCGGGCAGAGGGCCGGCCGGCAGCTTCGTGCCGGCCCCGGGCGCCCTGGCGCCGAGGCCCCGCGGCCCGCCAGACCCGCTCCGAGAGCCGAAGACCTCTGCGGACCGTGAAGGGACCGACCTGAAGGCGGCTGCTCGCTCGCCGCCCGGCTCGCCGCGGCCTCTGTCAGTGGGTGGGTGGGTGCGCGGGGCGGGGCGGGGCGGGGCCGGGCCGGCCGGCGCTCAGGGGGCTACAGAGAGGAGCGCGCACGGCGCTCCGTCACCGTCACCGTCCCGTCCCACCCCGTCCCGCGGCGCCCCCTGCCGTCCTGGCGGGTGCTGCGTGGGCCGGGTGGGCTCGTCCGCCCCCTGTCGCCCGTCGAGGGGAAAGCAGGAAGACCTCTTCTCCTTCGGCCTCCGCCCCCGGTCGCCAAAGCCGCTGGGTAGACGTGATCTCCGCCTTTGGCTACACTTAGGTCCCGGTGCCGAGAGCCTGGGTCGACCAGGCCGCCTCAGCCGGACGCGGTGCTCAGACCCTGGGTAGACCTGGCCGCCGCCGGCAGACCCGCTGGTCAAAGCCTGGGGTAGACCTGGCCGCCGCCGCCGGACCGGCTGCTTAGACCCTGGGTAGACCTGGCCGCCGCCGGCGGACCGACTGCTCAGTCCCTGAGTAGACCTGGCCGCCGCCGGCAGACCCGCTGGTCAAAGCCTGGGGTAGACCTGGCCGCCGCCGCCGGACCGGCTCCTGAGACCCAGGGTAGACCTGGCCGCCGCCGGCAGACCCGCTGGTCAAAGCCTGGGGTAGACCTGGCCGCCGCCGCCGGACCGGCTCCTTAGACCCAGGGTAGACCTGGCCGCCGCCGGCGGACCGGCTGCTCAGTCCCTGGGTAGACCTGGCCGCCGCCGCCGGACCGGCGGCTTAGACCTTGGGTAGACCTGGCCGCCGCCGGCGGACCGGCTGTTCAGACCCTGGGTAGACCTGGCCGCCGCCGCCGGACCGGCTGCTTAGACCCTGGGTAGACCTGGCCGCCGCGGTCGCACTTAGTGCCGGAAGGTCAAGCCTGGGGTAGACCTGGCCGCCGCCGCCGGACTTGCTGCTTTGACTCTGGGCAGACCTGCTATCCCCGACCGGTCCGCCGGCCCGCTGGCCTGCCCGCCTGCCTTCATACGCAGCTGCGCACACAACTGCTCGCACGTGCTCCTCCCCTCCCCGAACGCCGGGACGTGGAAGGCGGCCGACTTCTCTCGGCCTGCTCGCCGAAGACCCTGGCCGCCTCGGCCTCGGCCTGCTCCTTGCCCTGCCGCCGCCGCCGCCGACAGCCTGGGCGGGGGCAGAAGAAGCCCGGAGGCGGTGCCGGGGAGGCAGGCGCTAGCGGGCCGGGCGCCCCCAACCCTCGCTGGGCGGGGGCGGGAGAAGCCCGAAGGCGGGGCCGGGGAGGCTGATGCCGGAGGGCGGGGCGCCCCCAAGCCTCGCGCGGCGGCCGCGACAGACTGGAGGGCAGGGCCGCGGGCGGGGTGAGCGGGCGGGGGGAGCACGCGTGTTATGTGTGTGCGCGCACACGTGTGCGGCTGCGCTGGGGTGTGCGTGGCGCTCTGAGAGACGTCCGTGTGTGGAGCGGGGGTGTGCGTCACTGTGTCTGTCTCTCTTGTGTGAACGCGGGCAGAGGGCCGGCCGGCGGCTTCGTGCCGGCCCCGGGCGCCTTGGCGCCGAGGCTCCGCGGCCCCCCAGGCGTGCTCCGAGAGCCGAAGACCTCTGCGGACCGTGAAGGGACCGACCTCCAAGCGGCTGCCCGCTCGCCGGCCGCCCCGCCGCGGCCTCCGTCGCTGGGTGGGCGGGTAGGAGGGCGGGGCGGAGCGGCGCGGAGCCGGACGGGACCAGGCGAGGCGCTCCCCGGGGCCGGCGCCATGGTCCCCGGACCGCCGCCGCCTGGACGGGCGTCCCCTCCCCGCCGTCCACCCGAAGGTTCTCTTTTGGGGGGGGGTCGGGCGTGGCGACACCGTCGCCACGGTTCGGTGTGTCAGCAGGCCGATTGCAGGGCACAAGGTGCCGATTAGCTCGGCTGGAAGTGGACGGGGAGCAAACGGAAAACTATAAAGTGTGCCAGGAGTATTTTTTCCTGGAAAAGATCCTTCTTCCAAGCAATTAGTACAGTCATTCTTTCAGAGGGGGGCAAAACCGCCCCCCCCCACCAAAAAAAGAAAAAACCAAAACTAAAAAAAAAAAACACAAAAAAAAAAAAATCAAAAACCCCCAAAAAAACCTAAAAAAAAAAAAAAAAGGTGGGCGGAGCTGTTTGTTGAAAATACGTCGTGCTCTCGAAAGAGGGTCGATCGGGCGGGACAGGGCTGCTAGAGCCATCCGGCTCCGTGGCCCTACGGGGCTCGGGGCTTCTCCCGGTCCCGGGACGGTAGCGGCATGCCTTGTCTAGCCGGCCCCGTGGCCGGCCGCAGCCATCAGCCGTAGCCGGAGACGTCGGCGCGGCGCTGCGGCGGCGGGCGGTCACGGGGCGAACAGGTCTACCCCGCTCCGGCGGGACTTGGGTGTTTCGACCTCTGGGTAGACCTGGCCGCCGCGGCCGCACTTAGCGCCGGCGCGTTCAGCTCTGGGTAGACCTGGCCGCCGCGAGCGCACTTAGCGCCGGCGCGTTCAGCCCTGGGTAGACCTGGCCGCCCCGCCTCGGCGCCGAGGCTCCGCGGCCCCCCAGGCGTGCTCCGAGAGCCGAAGACCTCTGCGGACCGTGAAGGGACCGACCTCCAAGCGGCTGCCCGCTCGCCGGCCGCCCCGCCGCGGCCTCCGTCGCTGGGTGGGCGGGTAGGTGGGCGGGGCGGAGCGGCGCGGAGCCGGACGGGACCAGACGAGGCGCGCCCCGGGGCCGGCGCCATGGTTCCCGGACCGCCGCCGCCTGGACGGGCGTCCCCTCCCCGCCGTCCACCCGAAGGTTCTCTTTTGAGGGGGGTCGGGCGTGGCGACACCGTCGCCACGGTTCGGTGTGTCAGCAGGCCGATTGCAGGGCACAAGGTGCCGATTAGCTCGGCTGGAAGTGGACGGGGAGCAAACGGAAAACTATAAAGTGTGCCAGGAGTATTTCTTCCTGGAAAAGATCCTTCTTCCAAGCAATTAGTACAGTCATTCTTTCAGAGGGGGGCAAACCCCCCCCCACCCCCCCCACCAAAAAAAAACCAAACCAAAACCAAAAAAAAACCCACCAAAAAAAAAAATCAAAAACCCCAAAAAATACCTAAAAAAAAAAAAAAGGTGGGCGGAGCTGTTTGTTGAAAATACGTCGTGGTCTCGAAGGCGGGTCGATCGGGCGGGACAGGGCTGCTAGAGCCATCCGGCTCCGTGGCCCTACGGGGCTCGGGGCTTCTCCCGGTCCCGGGACGGTAGCGGCATGCCTTGTCTAGCCAGCCCCGTGGCCGGCCGAAGCCATCAGCCGTAGACGGAGACGTCGGCGCGGCGCTGCGGCGGCGGGCGGTCACGGGGCGAACAGGTCTACCCCGCTCCGGCGGGACTTGGGTGTTTCGACCTCTGGGTAGACCTGGCCGCCGCGAGCGCACTTAGCGCCGGCGCGTTCAGCTCTGGGTAGACCTGGCCGCCCCGCCTCGGCGCCGAGGCTCCGCGGCCCTCCAGGCGTGCTCCGAGAGCCGAAGACCTCTGCGGACCGTGAAGGGACCGACCTCCAAGCGGCTGCCCGCTCGCCGGCCGCCCCGCCGCGGCCTCCATCAGTGGGTGGGTGGGTGAGTGGGTGGGTGGGTGGGTGGGTGGGTGGGTAGGTAGGCGGGGCGGGGCGGGGCGGGGCGGGGCGGGGCGGGGCGGGGCGGGGCGGGGCGGAGCCGGAGCCGGCGAGGCTAAGAAACCCAGCAACAACAACAGAAAAAAAAAAAAAAAAAAAAGGGGTGGGCTGTTTGTTTAAAATACGTCCTGATCTCGAAAGAGGGTCGATCGGGCGGGACAGGGCTGCTAGAGCCATCCGTCTCCGAAGCCCTACGGGGCTCGGGGCTTCTCCCGGTCCCGGGACGGTAGCGGCATGCCTTGTCTAGCCAGCCCCGTGGCCGGCCGCAGCCATCAGCCGTAGCCGGAGACGTCGGCGCGGCGCTGCGGCGGCGGGCGGTCACGGGGCGAACAGGTCTACCCCGCTCCGGCGGGACTTGGTGTTTCGACCTCTGGGTAGACCTGGCCGCCGCGGCCGCACTTGGCGCCGGCGCGTTCAGCTCTGGGTAGACCTGGCCGCCGCGAGCGCACTTAGTGCCGGCGCCTTCAGCCCTGGGTAGACCTGGCCGCCCCGCCTCGGCGCCGAGGCTCCGCGGCCCCCCAGGCGTGCTCCGAGAGCCGAAGACCTCTGCGGACCGTGAAGGGACCGACCTCCAAGCGGCTGCCCGCTCGCCGGCCGCCCCGCCGCGGCCTCCGTCGCTGGGTGGGCGGGTAGGTGGGCGGGGCGGAGCGGCGCGGAGCCGGACGGGACCAGGCGAGGCGCGCCCCGGGGCCGGCGCCATGGTTCCCGGACCGCCGCCGCCTGGACGGGCGTCCCCTCCCCGCCGTCCACCCGAAGGTTCTCTTTTGAGGGGGGTCGGGCGTGGCGACACCGTCGCCACGGTTCGGTGTGTCAGCAGGCCGATTGCAGGGCACAAGGTGCCGATTAGCTCGGCTGGAAGTGGACGGGGAGCAAACGGAAAACTATAAAGTGTACCAGGAGTATTTTTTCCTGGAAAAGATCCTTCTTCCAAGCAATTAGTACAGTCATTCTTTCAGAGGGGGGCAAACCCCCCCCCCCCAAAAAAAAAAAAAGAGAACCAAAGCCAAAAAAAAACCCACAAAAAAAAAAAAAAATCAAAAACCCCAAAAAATACCTTAAAAAAAAAAAAAAGGTGGGCGGAGCTGTTTGTTGAAAATACGTCGTGGTCTCGAAAGAGGGTCGATCGGGCGGGACAGGGCTGCTAGAGCCATCCGGCTCCGTGGCCCTACGGGGCTCGGGGCTTCTCCCGGTCCCGGGACGGTAGCGGCATGCCTTGTCTAGCCGGCCCCGTGGCCGGCCGAAGCCATCAGCCGTAGCCGGAGACGTCGGCGCGGCGCTGCGGCGGCGGGCGGTCACGGGGCGAACAGGTCTACCCCGCTCCGGCGGGACTTGGTGTTTCGACCTCTGGGTAGACCTGGCCGCCGCGGCCGCACTTAGCGCCGGCGCGTTCAGCTCTGGGTAGACCTGGCCGCCGCGAGCGCACTTAGTGCCGGCGCCTTCAGCACTGGGTAGACCTGGCCGCCCCGCCTCGGCGCCGAGGCTCCGCGGCCCCCCAGGCGTGCTCCGAGAGCCGAAGACCTCTGCGGACCGTGAAGGGACCGACCTCCAAGCGGCTGCCCGCTCGCCGGCCGCCCCGCCGCGGCCTCCATCAGTGGGTGGGTGGGTGGGTAGGTAGGTAGGCGGGGCGGGGCGGGGCGGGGCGGGGCGGAGCGGAGCCGGAGCCGGCGAGGCTAAGAAACCCAGCAACAACAACAGAAAAAAAAAAAAAAAAAAAAAAAAAAAAAAAAAAAAAAAGGTGGGCGGAGCTGTTTGTTGAAAATACGTCCTGATCTCGAAAGAGGGTCGATCGGGCGGGACAGGGCTGCTAGAGCCATCCGGCTCCGAAGCCCTACGGGGCTCTGGGCTTCTCTCGGTCCCGGGACGGTAGCGGCATGCCTTGTCTAGCCAGCCCCGCGGCCGGCCGCTGCCATTAGCCGTACCCGGAGGCGTCACTCACGGGGCGAACAGGTCTACCCCGCTCCGGGGCCGGCGGAGTCCGCCGTTCCGCCGCCGCAGGCGCCGGTGGGGCGCTGTGGCGGCGGGCGGTCACGGGGCGAACAGGTCTACCCCGCTCCGGCGGGACTTAGGCAAATTTCGGCGGGGCCTTGGGTAGACCTGTTCTCCCCGGTGCTCCCGGAAGTTCACCGAGGGGTCGCTGTTGTCGGTCGCCTCCGGTTACGTCACCGTAGGAAGCGGCGCGCGCCGGTGCGCCGCCACGGTCGCGATCGAGTCGTTGTCTTGGGGGCCTCAGCAGCCTTGGACTCGTCTGTCCGTATTACGGGAGCGTGACTGACGGGCCGCATCCCCGCAGGCTGGTCCCGTGCCTGTGTCCGAGAGGACGAGTCGCGTGGCTCTGTCCCGGGTTCCCGTCTCGCCCAGCCAGGACTGGGTGCAGTGGTGGTGGTGTGGTGGTGAGCAAGCCGCGAGCGCGTCCCGCTCCGGCCCGGCCTCGCGTGCCGGCTTCGCGAAGGGCGAGGGCCCCCGCGTCCCCCCGGGGACGTGGTGGTCGGTGAGGCGGCGGCGCCTCTTCGCCCTTCTTTGCCCTCGGCCTTAAGCCGGGGCCCGCTCTGCCGGGCGTGTTTTTTTTTCGGCGGGGTCCGTCCGGTGCAGGCGGCCGGCGGCCCCGCGAGAAAGAGAGAGAGAGAAAGGGTGCGCGTGGCCGGGGCTCTGGGCCCCGTCGAGAGACGGGCCGCTGAGGCTTTCCCCGGCCTTTCCCGAGAGCCCCGAGGACGGGCCCGGTCGGCCGAGGTGGCGGCGCCCCGTTCCCCGCTCCTCCCGACTTTCGTTGGCCAGCGTGGGGTGTTCCGTGTCGGAAGTGCTGCGGGGACGCTCCCGTGGGGCGCGCGGCCTTGCCTCGGCCTGTGGCTCGAGGGGCTCGGTGACGGGAGCCGCCCGATGAGAGCGGTGTGGGTGGGGCGGGGTGGCGGCACCCCGTTCTTTTCCCCCCGCCCACCGCGTGTCGTTGTCGAGTCGTCCCCCTTCCTCGGCCTTAAGCCGGGGACCCGCGTAGCGGGCCGGGATGTGGCGCGGGCCGGCGGCCGGCCGCGGTGGCCGGCTCGCCTTGGCGTGCGGACGGACACGAACCCGACAGAGAGCCCCGGGGAGATGTGGCGGGCGAGGCGGCGGCGCCTCGCCCTTCCGTCGGTCGTGACCGGCGCGATCGAGCCGCTCTGCCGCGGGCGGCCCGTGGTGTCTGGCCTGCCCCGGCTGCTGTGGTTGCCGGTGGGGCTTGGGTTCTTCCGAGCGGGTCCGCTTTTTTTTTTTTCTCTGGGCGTGCGGGCAGAGTGGGGGCTGCCTTGCCTGGCCCTTTTTTTTTTTTTATTTTTTTCTCTCGTGGCCCTAAGCCGCGGCACTGAGGAAGCGAGCGCCGACCGAAGGGTCGCGGGCCCCGTTGAAGGCGAGCTTGAAGGGAGAACGAGATATGTGGTTGGGAGAAAGGGGGGAGAAGAGGAAAAAAAGCGAGCGAGAGAGGCGCGAGCCTCGTTTTCTCCCCCCCCCCCCCACCGGGCCCG
>JAJNNQ010000146.1:162500-165000 GCA_027886175.1 Phylloscopus collybita | reverse complement strand
TCGGCGGAGAGGCCGCGGCGCGCGATCCGGCCGCGGGGCCGACCCGCCGGCCTCGAAACGGGGCGACCGCGCCGGCGGCGGAGAGCGCGCGCTCTCCGCCCTTCCTCGGCCGCGGGGTCGCGGCCGCCGGGGCCCGCCCGCGCTCTCGCTTTTTCTCCTCGGCCGCCGTCGCGGTCCGTCCGCGCGCGTGGCGCCGCGCCGGGCGCGGCCGCGCCTTTCCTCGCTCCTCCTCTCTCTCCCCTCGACGGCCTTTCTTCCCCGAAGGCGCCGCGGCGGCGGCGCCGTCCGCCGGCCGTCTCCGCCTCGATCGCCGGCCCGCCCGGGTCGAGCGCTCTGCGGTTCCCTCCGTCGCTGGATGCCGACGAGTGCGGCCGACCCCGTGCCGAGCGGCGGCGTCGCCGCTCGACGGGTGTCCCCCTCGGGGGGTGGTCGGCCGGGAGGCGCCTGCCGTCGCCTGTGGCGGTCCCGGCCCGAGCCCCGCCCGTCGCTTCCCCGTCTCCCCTCCCGGGCCGCGTGTGGGCCGAACGGACGGGCCTGCGGGGCGGCCGCGGGGGCGCTCCCCGTCCCGGTCTCTGAGCGGAAGCGAGGAGAGCGGGCGTTGCCCCCCGGCTCAGCCCCGTCAGAGCCCTCCACCGGGCGCGTGCTCGTTGGCAAGGGGGCCCGGACGGTGCGAAGAGGCGGCGGTGGTCTCGGGAGTGCGGCCGCAGGGGCGGTGGGTCTGCCGCCCGGCAGGCCTCGGGCGCTCGCGATGCCGGCTCGGGACTCGGTGGCGTCCGCCTCCGGCGCCGGTGGCGGGGCGCGGCCGTCAGACGCGAAGCCTTCCGGCGGGAGCGGTCCCGCGCGGGGTCGCGTCGGCGAGGCGGTTCGTCGCCGCGGGTCGTCTCGGGCGTCGCGAGGCCGCTGGGGAAGAGCCAGAGGCAGAGAGCGAGAGAAGGGCCGGCCGCGTCGGCGGCGCGGCGGCGCTCCGCGGGCGTCCGCGGCGCGGTCGAGGGAAAAGCGAGTCGCGGGGCGGGGGCCGACGGTCGCGCCCCCGGCTCCCCCGGTGGCGCGCGTGCGTCGTTCCCGTCAGAGAGGCCCGGCGGGCCGCGCCTCCCCCCGCGGTCCGGCGCGCGCCGCGCGGCTCTCTCCGCGCGGAGACCGGGCCGAGCCCGGGCGCCTGGGCCGCCTCCGAAGGACGGCATGCGAGGCCGGCGCCTCCCCTCGCGGGGGGAGGCGGTCGGGGGTGCGGGCCCCCCCGGCTTCATTTTTGCCGGCCTTCGGAGTGTTGCGTGGGGTTAATTTTTTTTTCCCCTCCGCCTCCTCACGGTCGGTCGTGTGTGCTCGTACGGTCGCAGGCGAGGCGCGTCCTCGCCGAGCAAAAAGGGGGCCGTTCCACGCGAGCGGTCCCGGCCCCTCCGCGCGCGCGGAGTCGGTGCCGAAAGCCAGACAACTCTTAGCGGTGGATCACTCGGCTCGTGCGTCGATGAAGAACGCAGCTAGCTGCGAGAATTAATGTGAATTGCAGGACACATTGATCATCGACACTTCGAACGCACTTGCGGCCCCGGGTTCCTCCCGGGGCTACGCCTGTCTGAGCGTCGCGTGACGATCAATCGCCGTCCGGGGGGGTCACCCCGGCGGCGCGGCTGGGGGTTTTCTCGCAGGCCCGTCGTAAGCCGCGGTCGCCCGGCGGCGGTGGCGGGCGGGCGGGTGAGCGAGCGGGCGGCGGTCGGCCGGTGCCCCGGAGGGGGGAAGGGCGGTGGCGCCGCGGGTCGGCGAGGGAAGCGGTTTTCCTCGGCGGCCTCGGTCCCCCGCCCTCGCCCCGCGGGGCCCGGCGGCCGTCGGTCGTCGCGGTCCGTCCGTTCCGTCCCGCGTCGGTCGGAGCGCCGCGCCAAAGGGCCTTCGTCCCCTTAAATGCAGACTCGGGGAGCGCTCCGTAGCTCCCCGCTCCCGGAGCGAGCCGCAGGGGCGGAGCTCGTCCTCGACCGGGGGCCGCGCCGCGGTGCTCGGCGGCGGCGCGGCGGCCGGGGAAGAGAGCGAGAAGTCTAGACGGCGTCGCGGAGGCGGCGCCGCGAGGGGGCCCGGAGAGAGAAAAGGGCGAGAATGGGGGGGGCGAGGCGCGGGCCTCGCCCCCCGGGGCTCCCCCCCCCGTGCGGGCGGCTGTCTGCGGGTGGGTACCGCGCGGGGCGGGACCGTGCCGTGCTGCCGCGCGCGCGAGGCCGGGGGGGGAGCGCCGGGCTCGGGGGGCGGCCCCCCGTCCCCCTTCCCGTCCCCGGCCTCTCTCCGCGGTCGTCTCGGGCGCGCGCGCGAAGGGGCGCCGTCGCCGCGCTCTCTCGCTCTCTCTTCCCCGTCGAGGCCGCCGCGCGGCCGGGCCGCCCGGCCGGTTTTTTGAACCCGTTCGGGGCCGTCTCTGCCGGGGCGTCCTTTCTCGGTTCGGCCGTCGTCTCCGGGATGGGGGCCGTGCGTCCGTCTCGGCGTCGTCGCTCTCTCTCCTCCTTCTCTCCTCTCTCCCTCTCCCGTC
>JAJNNQ010000146.1:145000-155000 GCA_027886175.1 Phylloscopus collybita | reverse complement strand
CGTCCCGCGGCGCCCCCTGCCGTCCTGGCGGGTGCTGCGTGGGCCGGGTGGGCTCGTCCGCCCCCTGTCGCCCGTCGAGGGGAAAGCAGGAAGACCTCTTCTCCTTCGGCCTCCGCCCCCGGTCGCCAAAGCCGCTGGGTAGACGTGATCTCCGCCTTTGGCTACACTTAGGTCCCGGTGCCGAGAGCCTGGGTCGACCAGGCCGCCTCAGCCGGACGCGGTGCTCAGACCCTGGGTAGACCTGGCCGCCGCCGGCAGACCCGCTGGTCAAAGCCTGGGGTAGACCTGGCCGCCGCCGCCGGACCGGCTGCTTAGACCCTGGGTAGACCTGGCCGCCGCCGGCGGACCGACTGCTCAGTCCCTGAGTAGACCTGGCCGCCGCCGGCAGACCCGCTGGTCAAAGCCTGGGGTAGACCTGGCCGCCGCCGCCGGACCGGCTCCTGAGACCCAGGGTAGACCTGGCCGCCGCCGAAAGACCCGCTGGTCAAAGCCTGGGGTAGACCTGGCCGCCGCCGCCGGACCGGCTCCTTAGACCCAGGGTAGACCTGGCCGCCGCCGGCGGACCGGCTGCTCAGTCCCTGGGTAGACCTGGCCGCCGCCGCCGGACCGGCGGCTTAGACCTTGGGTAGACCTGGCCGCCGCCGGCGGACCGGCTGTTCAGACCCTGGGTAGACCTGGCCGCCGCCGCCGGACCGGCTGCTTAGACCCTGGGTAGACCTGGCCGCCGCGGTCGCACTTAGTGCCGGAAGGTCAAGCCTGGGGTAGACCTGGCCGCCGCCGCCGGACTTGCTGCTTTGACTCTGGGCAGACCTGCTATCCCCGACCGGTCCGCCGGCCCGCTGGCCTGCCCGCCTGCCTTCATACGCAGCTGCGCACACAACTGCTCGCACGTGCTCCTCCCCTCCCCGAACGCCGGGACGTGGAAGGCGGCCGACTTCTCTCGGCCTGCTCGCCGAAGACCCTGGCCGCCTCGGCCTCGGCCTGCTCCTTGCCCTGCCGCCGCCGCCGCCGACAGCCTGGGCGGGGGCAGAAGAAGCCCGGAGGCGGTGCCGGGGAGGCAGGCGCTAGCGGGCCGGGCGCCCCCAACCCTCGCTGGGCGGGGGCGGGAGAAGCCCGAAGGCGGGGCCGGGGAGGCTGATGCCGGAGGGCGGGGCGCCCCCAAGCCTCGCGCGGCGGCCGCGACAGACTGGAGGGCAGGGCCGCGGGCGGGGTGAGCGGGCGGGGGGAGCACGCGTGTTATGTGTGTGCGCGCACACGTGTGCGGCTGCGCTGGGGTGTGCGTGGCGCTCTGAGAGACGTCCGTGTGTGGAGCGGGGGTGTGCGTCACTGTGTCTGTCTCTCTTGTGTGAACGCGGGCAGAGGGCCGGCCGGCGGCTTCGTGCCGGCCCCGGGCGCCTTGGCGCCGAGGCTCCGCGGCCCCCCAGGCGTGCTCCGAGAGCCGAAGACCTCTGCGGACCGTGAAGGGACCGACCTCCAAGCGGCTGCCCGCTCGCCGGCCGCCCCGCCGCGGCCTCCGTCGCTGGGTGGGCGGGTAGGAGGGCGGGGCGGAGCGGCGCGGAGCCGGACGGGACCAGGCGAGGCGCTCCCCGGGGCCGGCGCCATGGTCCCCGGACCGCCGCCGCCTGGACGGGCGTCCCCTCCCCGCCGTCCACCCGAAGGTTCTCTTTTGGGGGGGGGTCGGGCGTGGCGACACCGTCGCCACGGTTCGGTGTGTCAGCAGGCCGATTGCAGGGCACAAGGTGCCGATTAGCTCGGCTGGAAGTGGACGGGGAGCAAACGGAAAACTATAAAGTGTGCCAGGAGTATTTTTTCCTGGAAAAGATCCTTCTTCCAAGCAATTAGTACAGTCATTCTTTCAGAGGGGGGCAAAACCGCCCCCCCCCACCAAAAAAAGAAAAAACCAAAACTAAAAAAAAAAAACACAAAAAAAAAAAAATCAAAAACCCCCAAAAAAACCTAAAAAAAAAAAAAAAAGGTGGGCGGAGCTGTTTGTTGAAAATACGTCGTGCTCTCGAAAGAGGGTCGATCGGGCGGGACAGGGCTGCTAGAGCCATCCGGCTCCGTGGCCCTACGGGGCTCGGGGCTTCTCCCGGTCCCGGGACGGTAGCGGCATGCCTTGTCTAGCCGGCCCCGTGGCCGGCCGCAGCCATCAGCCGTAGCCGGAGACGTCGGCGCGGCGCTGCGGCGGCGGGCGGTCACGGGGCGAACAGGTCTACCCCGCTCCGGCGGGACTTGGGTGTTTCGACCTCTGGGTAGACCTGGCCGCCGCGGCCGCACTTAGCGCCGGCGCGTTCAGCTCTGGGTAGACCTGGCCGCCGCGAGCGCACTTAGCGCCGGCGCGTTCAGCCCTGGGTAGACCTGGCCGCCCCGCCTCGGCGCCGAGGCTCCGCGGCCCCCCAGGCGTGCTCCGAGAGCCGAAGACCTCTGCGGACCGTGAAGGGACCGACCTCCAAGCGGCTGCCCGCTCGCCGGCCGCCCCGCCGCGGCCTCCGTCGCTGGGTGGGCGGGTAGGTGGGCGGGGCGGAGCGGCGCGGAGCCGGACGGGACCAGACGAGGCGCGCCCCGGGGCCGGCGCCATGGTTCCCGGACCGCCGCCGCCTGGACGGGCGTCCCCTCCCCGCCGTCCACCCGAAGGTTCTCTTTTGAGGGGGGTCGGGCGTGGCGACACCGTCGCCACGGTTCGGTGTGTCAGCAGGCCGATTGCAGGGCACAAGGTGCCGATTAGCTCGGCTGGAAGTGGACGGGGAGCAAACGGAAAACTATAAAGTGTGCCAGGAGTATTTCTTCCTGGAAAAGATCCTTCTTCCAAGCAATTAGTACAGTCATTCTTTCAGAGGGGGGCAAACCCCCCCCCACCCCCCCCACCAAAAAAAAACCAAACCAAAACCAAAAAAAAACCCACCAAAAAAAAAAATCAAAAACCCCAAAAAATACCTAAAAAAAAAAAAAAGGTGGGCGGAGCTGTTTGTTGAAAATACGTCGTGGTCTCGAAGGCGGGTCGATCGGGCGGGACAGGGCTGCTAGAGCCATCCGGCTCCGTGGCCCTACGGGGCTCGGGGCTTCTCCCGGTCCCGGGACGGTAGCGGCATGCCTTGTCTAGCCAGCCCCGTGGCCGGCCGAAGCCATCAGCCGTAGACGGAGACGTCGGCGCGGCGCTGCGGCGGCGGGCGGTCACGGGGCGAACAGGTCTACCCCGCTCCGGCGGGACTTGGGTGTTTCGACCTCTGGGTAGACCTGGCCGCCGCGAGCGCACTTAGCGCCGGCGCGTTCAGCTCTGGGTAGACCTGGCCGCCCCGCCTCGGCGCCGAGGCTCCGCGGCCCTCCAGGCGTGCTCCGAGAGCCGAAGACCTCTGCGGACCGTGAAGGGACCGACCTCCAAGCGGCTGCCCGCTCGCCGGCCGCCCCGCCGCGGCCTCCATCAGTGGGTGGGTGGGTGAGTGGGTGGGTGGGTGGGTGGGTGGGTGGGTAGGTAGGCGGGGCGGGGCGGGGCGGGGCGGGGCGGGGCGGGGCGGGGCGGGGCGGGGCGGAGCCGGAGCCGGCGAGGCTAAGAAACCCAGCAACAACAACAGAAAAAAAAAAAAAAAAAAAAGGGGTGGGCTGTTTGTTTAAAATACGTCCTGATCTCGAAAGAGGGTCGATCGGGCGGGACAGGGCTGCTAGAGCCATCCGTCTCCGAAGCCCTACGGGGCTCGGGGCTTCTCCCGGTCCCGGGACGGTAGCGGCATGCCTTGTCTAGCCAGCCCCGTGGCCGGCCGCAGCCATCAGCCGTAGCCGGAGACGTCGGCGCGGCGCTGCGGCGGCGGGCGGTCACGGGGCGAACAGGTCTACCCCGCTCCGGCGGGACTTGGTGTTTCGACCTCTGGGTAGACCTGGCCGCCGCGGCCGCACTTGGCGCCGGCGCGTTCAGCTCTGGGTAGACCTGGCCGCCGCGAGCGCACTTAGTGCCGGCGCCTTCAGCCCTGGGTAGACCTGGCCGCCCCGCCTCGGCGCCGAGGCTCCGCGGCCCCCCAGGCGTGCTCCGAGAGCCGAAGACCTCTGCGGACCGTGAAGGGACCGACCTCCAAGCGGCTGCCCGCTCGCCGGCCGCCCCGCCGCGGCCTCCGTCGCTGGGTGGGCGGGTAGGTGGGCGGGGCGGAGCGGCGCGGAGCCGGACGGGACCAGGCGAGGCGCGCCCCGGGGCCGGCGCCATGGTTCCCGGACCGCCGCCGCCTGGACGGGCGTCCCCTCCCCGCCGTCCACCCGAAGGTTCTCTTTTGAGGGGGGTCGGGCGTGGCGACACCGTCGCCACGGTTCGGTGTGTCAGCAGGCCGATTGCAGGGCACAAGGTGCCGATTAGCTCGGCTGGAAGTGGACGGGGAGCAAACGGAAAACTATAAAGTGTACCAGGAGTATTTTTTCCTGGAAAAGATCCTTCTTCCAAGCAATTAGTACAGTCATTCTTTCAGAGGGGGGCAAACCCCCCCCCCCCAAAAAAAAAAAAAGAGAACCAAAGCCAAAAAAAAACCCACAAAAAAAAAAAAAAATCAAAAACCCCAAAAAATACCTTAAAAAAAAAAAAAAGGTGGGCGGAGCTGTTTGTTGAAAATACGTCGTGGTCTCGAAAGAGGGTCGATCGGGCGGGACAGGGCTGCTAGAGCCATCCGGCTCCGTGGCCCTACGGGGCTCGGGGCTTCTCCCGGTCCCGGGACGGTAGCGGCATGCCTTGTCTAGCCGGCCCCGTGGCCGGCCGAAGCCATCAGCCGTAGCCGGAGACGTCGGCGCGGCGCTGCGGCGGCGGGCGGTCACGGGGCGAACAGGTCTACCCCGCTCCGGCGGGACTTGGTGTTTCGACCTCTGGGTAGACCTGGCCGCCGCGGCCGCACTTAGCGCCGGCGCGTTCAGCTCTGGGTAGACCTGGCCGCCGCGAGCGCACTTAGTGCCGGCGCCTTCAGCACTGGGTAGACCTGGCCGCCCCGCCTCGGCGCCGAGGCTCCGCGGCCCCCCAGGCGTGCTCCGAGAGCCGAAGACCTCTGCGGACCGTGAAGGGACCGACCTCCAAGCGGCTGCCCGCTCGCCGGCCGCCCCGCCGCGGCCTCCATCAGTGGGTGGGTGGGTGGGTAGGTAGGTAGGCGGGGCGGGGCGGGGCGGGGCGGGGCGGAGCGGAGCCGGAGCCGGCGAGGCTAAGAAACCCAGCAACAACAACAGAAAAAAAAAAAAAAAAAAAAAAAAAAAAAAAAAAAAAAGGTGGGCGGAGCTGTTTGTTGAAAATACGTCCTGATCTCGAAAGAGGGTCGATCGGGCGGGACAGGGCTGCTAGAGCCATCCGGCTCCGAAGCCCTACGGGGCTCTGGGCTTCTCTCGGTCCCGGGACGGTAGCGGCATGCCTTGTCTAGCCAGCCCCGTGGCCGGCCGAAGCCATCAGCCGTAGACGGAGACGTCGGCGCGGCGCTGCGGCGGCGGGCGGTCACGGGGCGAACAGGTCTACCCCGCTCCGGCGGGACTTGGGTGTTTCGACCTCTGGGTAGACCTGGCCGCCGCGAGCGCACTTAGCGCCGGCGCGTTCAGCTCTGGGTAGACCTGGCCGCCCCGCCTCGGCGCCGAGGCTCCGCGGCCCTCCAGGCGTGCTCCGAGAGCCGAAGACCTCTGCGGACCGTGAAGGGACCGACCTCCAAGCGGCTGCCCGCTCGCCGGCCGCCCCGCCGCGGCCTCCATCAGTGGGTGGGTGGGTGAGTGGGTGGGTGGGTGGGTGGGTGGGTGGGTAGGTAGGCGGGGCGGGGCGGGGCGGGGCGGGGCGGGGCGGGGCGGGGCGGGGCGGGGCGGAGCCGGAGCCGGCGAGGCTAAGAAACCCAGCAACAACAACAGAAAAAAAAAAAAAAAAAAAAGGGGTGGGCTGTTTGTTTAAAATACGTCCTGATCTCGAAAGAGGGTCGATCGGGCGGGACAGGGCTGCTAGAGCCATCCGTCTCCGAAGCCCTACGGGGCTCGGGGCTTCTCCCGGTCCCGGGACGGTAGCGGCATGCCTTGTCTAGCCAGCCCCGTGGCCGGCCGCAGCCATCAGCCGTAGCCGGAGACGTCGGCGCGGCGCTGCGGCGGCGGGCGGTCACGGGGCGAACAGGTCTACCCCGCTCCGGCGGGACTTGGTGTTTCGACCTCTGGGTAGACCTGGCCGCCGCGGCCGCACTTGGCGCCGGCGCGTTCAGCTCTGGGTAGACCTGGCCGCCGCGAGCGCACTTAGTGCCGGCGCCTTCAGCCCTGGGTAGACCTGGCCGCCCCGCCTCGGCGCCGAGGCTCCGCGGCCCCCCAGGCGTGCTCCGAGAGCCGAAGACCTCTGCGGACCGTGAAGGGACCGACCTCCAAGCGGCTGCCCGCTCGCCGGCCGCCCCGCCGCGGCCTCCGTCGCTGGGTGGGCGGGTAGGTGGGCGGGGCGGAGCGGCGCGGAGCCGGACGGGACCAGGCGAGGCGCGCCCCGGGGCCGGCGCCATGGTTCCCGGACCGCCGCCGCCTGGACGGGCGTCCCCTCCCCGCCGTCCACCCGAAGGTTCTCTTTTGAGGGGGGTCGGGCGTGGCGACACCGTCGCCACGGTTCGGTGTGTCAGCAGGCCGATTGCAGGGCACAAGGTGCCGATTAGCTCGGCTGGAAGTGGACGGGGAGCAAACGGAAAACTATAAAGTGTACCAGGAGTATTTTTTCCTGGAAAAGATCCTTCTTCCAAGCAATTAGTACAGTCATTCTTTCAGAGGGGGGCAAACCCCCCCCCCCCAAAAAAAAAAAAAGAGAACCAAAGCCAAAAAAAAACCCACAAAAAAAAAAAAAAATCAAAAACCCCAAAAAATACCTTAAAAAAAAAAAAAAGGTGGGCGGAGCTGTTTGTTGAAAATACGTCGTGGTCTCGAAAGAGGGTCGATCGGGCGGGACAGGGCTGCTAGAGCCATCCGGCTCCGTGGCCCTACGGGGCTCGGGGCTTCTCCCGGTCCCGGGACGGTAGCGGCATGCCTTGTCTAGCCGGCCCCGTGGCCGGCCGAAGCCATCAGCCGTAGCCGGAGACGTCGGCGCGGCGCTGCGGCGGCGGGCGGTCACGGGGCGAACAGGTCTACCCCGCTCCGGCGGGACTTGGTGTTTCGACCTCTGGGTAGACCTGGCCGCCGCGGCCGCACTTAGCGCCGGCGCGTTCAGCTCTGGGTAGACCTGGCCGCCGCGAGCGCACTTAGTGCCGGCGCCTTCAGCACTGGGTAGACCTGGCCGCCCCGCCTCGGCGCCGAGGCTCCGCGGCCCCCCAGGCGTGCTCCGAGAGCCGAAGACCTCTGCGGACCGTGAAGGGACCGACCTCCAAGCGGCTGCCCGCTCGCCGGCCGCCCCGCCGCGGCCTCCATCAGTGGGTGGGTGGGTGGGTAGGTAGGTAGGCGGGGCGGGGCGGGGCGGGGCGGGGCGGAGCGGAGCCGGAGCCGGCGAGGCTAAGAAACCCAGCAACAACAACAGAAAAAAAAAAAAAAAAAAAAAAAAAAAAAAAAAAAAAAGGTGGGCGGAGCTGTTTGTTGAAAATACGTCCTGATCTCGAAAGAGGGTCGATCGGGCGGGACAGGGCTGCTAGAGCCATCCGGCTCCGAAGCCCTACGGGGCTCTGGGCTTCTCTCGGTCCCGGGACGGTAGCGGCATGCCTTGTCTAGCCAGCCCCGCGGCCGGCCGCTGCCATTAGCCGTACCCGGAGGCGTCACTCACGGGGCGAACAGGTCTACCCCGCTCCGGGGCCGGCGGAGTCCGCCGTTCCGCCGCCGCAGGCGCCGGTGGGGCGCTGTGGCGGCGGGCGGTCACGGGGCGAACAGGTCTACCCCGCTCCGGCGGGACTTAGGCAAATTTCGGCGGGGCCTTGGGTAGACCTGTTCTCCCCGGTGCTCCCGGAAGTTCACCGAGGGGTCGCTGTTGTCGGTCGCCTCCGGTTACGTCACCGTAGGAAGCGGCGCGCGCCGGTGCGCCGCCACGGTCGCGATCGAGTCGTTGTCTTGGGGGCCTCAGCAGCCTTGGACTCGTCTGTCCGTATTACGGGAGCGTGACTGACGGGCCGCATCCCCGCAGGCTGGTCCCGTGCCTGTGTCCGAGAGGACGAGTCGCGTGGCTCTGTCCCGGGTTCCCGTCTCGCCCAGCCAGGACTGGGTGCAGTGGTGGTGGTGTGGTGGTGAGCAAGCCGCGAGCGCGTCCCGCTCCGGCCCGGCCTCGCGTGCCGGCTTCGCGAAGGGCGAGGGCCCCCGCGTCCCCCCGGGGACGTGGTGGTCGGTGAGGCGGCGGCGCCTCTTCGCCCTTCTTTGCCCTCGGCCTTAAGCCGGGGCCCGCTCTGCCGGGCGTGTTTTTTTTTCGGCGGGGTCCGTCCGGTGCAGGCGGCCGGCGGCCCCGCGAGAAAGAGAGAGAGAGAAAGGGTGCGCGTGGCCGGGGCTCTGGGCCCCGTCGAGAGACGGGCCGCTGAGGCTTTCCCCGGCCTTTCCCGAGAGCCCCGAGGACGGGCCCGGTCGGCCGAGGTGGCGGCGCCCCGTTCCCCGCTCCTCCCGACTTTCGTTGGCCAGCGTGGGGTGTTCCGTGTCGGAAGTGCTGCGGGGACGCTCCCGTGGGGCGCGCGGCCTTGCCTCGGCCTGTGGCTCGAGGGGCTCGGTGACGGGAGCCGCCCGATGAGAGCGGTGTGGGTGGGGCGGGGTGGCGGCACCCCGTTCTTTTCCCCCCGCCCACCGCGTGTCGTTGTCGAGTCGTCCCCCTTCCTCGGCCTTAAGCCGGGGACCCGCGTAGCGGGCCGGGATGTGGCGCGGGCCGGCGGCCGGCCGCGGTGGCCGGCTCGCCTTGGCGTGCGGACGGACACGAACCCGACAGAGAGCCCCGGGGAGATGTGGCGGGCGAGGCGGCGGCGCCTCGCCCTTCCGTCGGTCGTGACCGGCGCGATCGAGCCGCTCTGCCGCGGGCGGCCCGTGGTGTCTGGCCTGCCCCGGCTGCTGTGGTTGCCGGTGGGGCTTGGGTTCTTCCGAGCGGGTCCGCTTTTTTTTTTTTCTCTGGGCGTGCGGGCAGAGTGGGGGCTGCCTTGCCTGGCCCTTTTTTTTTTTTTATTTTTTTCTCTCGTGGCCCTAAGCCGCGGCACTGAGGAAGCGAGCGCCGACCGAAGGGTCGCGGGCCCCGTTGAAGGCGAGCTTGAAGGGAGAACGAGATATGTGGTTGGGAGAAAGGGGGGAGAAGAGGAAAAAAAGCGAGCGAGAGAGGCGCGAGCCTCGTTTTCTCCCCCCCCCCACCGGGCCCGCGGCCCCCGTGGCTTAGCACGGGGTCGTGCGACGCGCGCTGTGTGCTTTTTTTTTTTTTTTTGCCGTCCCCCCGGCTTTTTTCCGGAGGGAAGCCGATCGCCGCGAGGCGGGCGAAAGCCGGTGGCCCCGTGGCGTGGTCGGTGGCGCTTTCTGTCGCACGCTCGGTCGGGGTTCCCCGGCGGTGCCGGGGTCCCCCGTCTCGCCGTTGTCTCGTTGGAAGGGAACCGTTGTCCGCGGGTTCGGGTGGCGGCACCCCCCGCGCTCCTCCTCCTCCTCCGCTGTGAAGAAGCCCTCGGGCGCGTCGGGGAGGCTCGGCGGTGCCAAGCCGCGGAGAGGGCCTCTCGGGGACGTGTCCCGCTCGCTGGCACGCACGCACGAAGGCGGGAGCCCGGTTGGAGGGGCCGTACGTGCTGGGCTTCCGTTGCCGTTGTCCCCAGGACCTTGTGGTGCGGGCGGCCGCGTTTCGGGCGGCCGCTCTTCCTTTCCTTGCGATCGATGAGGCTTTTCGGGTCGCGTCGGAGAGGGCCCCCGGCGGCCCGGCTCTTCCGAGGCTTCTCTGTCACGGGGAAGTCGCGGCGGTGTCGGGTGCTCGTGCAGGGCGGTCTCCTTTCCAATTCGCTTCCCGTCGCAGGCGAGGTGTCGCCCTTCCCGCCGCGGGGAAGGGCGTCTTTACCGTCCCGGGCTGTGTGACGGCCGCGTGGCCCCGTGAGCCTTCAGGTGTCCTTCAAACCGCGCGAGGCGCCGGTGCTGG
>JAJNNQ010000146.1:122500-132500 GCA_027886175.1 Phylloscopus collybita | reverse complement strand
CTGGGTAGACCTGGCCGCCGCTGCCAGGCAATCTGCAGACACTTCCCTGGGTAGACCTGGCCGCCGGCTGCAATGATTTTCCTGGGTAGACCTGGCCGCCGCCGCCGGGCCACCTGCATTGACTTCCCTGGGTAGACCTGGCCGCCGCCGCCGGGCCGCCTGCAAAGACTTCCCTGGGTAGACCTGGCCGCCGGCTGCAATGATTTTCCTGGGTAGACCTGGCCGCCGCTGGCGGGCCACCTGCAGACACTTCCCTGGGTAGACCTGGCCGCCGCCGCCGGGCCGCCTGCAGACACTTCCCTGGGTAGACCTGGCCGCCGCCGGCGGGCCGCCTGCAAAGACTTCCCTGGGTAGACCTGGCCGCCGCCGCCGGGCCGTCTGCAAAGACTTCCCTGGGTAGACCTGGCCGCCGCCGCCGGGCCGCCTGCAAAGACTTCCCTGGGTAGACCTGGCCGCCGCCGCCGGGCCGTCTGCAAAGACTTCCCTGGGTAGACCTGGCCGACGCCGCCGGGCCGCCTGCAAAGACTTCCCTGGGTAGACCTGGCCGCCGCCGCCGGGCCGCCTGCAAAGACTTCCCTGGGTAGACCTGGCCGCCGCCGCCGGGCCACCTGCATTGACTTCCCTGGGTAGACCTGGCCGACGCCGCCGGGCCGCCTGCATTACCTTCCCTGGGTAGACCTGGCCGCCGCTGCAGACACTTCCCTGGGTAGACCTGGCCGCCGCCGCCGGACCCGCTGGTTAGATCCTGGGTAGACCTGGCCACCACGGTCGCACTTAGTGCCGGCAGGTCAAGCCTGGGGAAGACCGGGCCGGACTTGCTTAGACCCTGGGTAGACCTGGCCGCCGCTGCCAGGCAATCTGCAGACACTTCCCTGGGTAGACCCGGCCGTCGGCTGCAAAGACTTCCCTGGGTACACCCGGCCGCCGCCGCCGGAAGAGCTGCAAAGACTGCCTTGGGAAGACCTGGCCGCCGCCGCCGGGCCGCCTGCAAAGGCTTCCCTGGGTAGAACTGGCCGCCGCCGCCGCCGGGCCGCCTGCAGAGACTTCCCACGGTAGAGCTGGCCGCCCCCGCCGGGCAGGCTGCCGCCGCTGAGAGCCCGTGCAGGGGCAGAAGCAGCTCGGAGGCGGTGCCGGGGAGGCTGCCGCTAGCGGACGGGGCGCCCCCTAGCCTCGCGCGGCAGCCGCGACAGACTAGAGGGCAGGGGCAGGGGACGGGGTGAGCGGGCAGGCGGGAGCACGCGTGTTATGTGTGTGCATGCGCACGTGTGTGGCTGTGCTCGGGTGTGCGTGGCGCTCTGAGAGACGTCCGTGTGTGGAGCGGGGGTGTGCGTCACTGTGTCTGACTCTCTCTGTGTGAACGCGGGCAGAGGGCCGGCCGGCAGCTTCGTGCCGGCCCCGGGCGCCCTGGCGCCGAGGCCCCGCGGCCCGCCAGACCCGCTCCGAGAGCCGAAGACCTCTGCGGACCGTGAAGGGACCGACCTGAAAGCGGCTGCTCGCTCGCCGCCCGGCTCGCCGCGGCCTCTGTCAGTGGGTGGGTGGGTGGGTGGGTGCGCGGGGCGGGGCGGGGCGGGGCCGGGCCGGCCGGCGCTCAGGGGGCTACAGAGAGGAGCGCGCACGGCGCTCCGTCACCGTCACCGTCCCGTCCCGCCCCGTCCCGCGGCGCCCCCTGCCGTCCAGGCGGGTGCTGCGTGGGCCGGGTGGGCTCGTCCGCCCCCTGTCGCCCGTCGAGGGGAAAGCAGGAAGACCTCTTCTCCTTCGGCCTCCGCCCCCGGTCGCCAAAGCCGCTGGGTAGACGTGATCTCCGCCTTTGGCTACACTTAGGTCCCGGTGCCGAGAGCCTGGGTCGACCAGGCCGCCTCAGCCGGACGCGGTGCTCAGACCCTGGGTAGACCAGGCCGCCGCCGGCAGACCCGCTGGTCAAAGCCTGGGGTAGACCTGGCCGCCGCCGCCGGACCGGCTGCTTAGACCCTGGGTAGACCTGGCCGCCGCCGGCGGACCGACTGCTCAGTCCCTGGGTAGACCTGGCCGCCGCCGCCGGACCGGCTGCTTAGACATTGGGTAGACCTGGCCGCCGCCGGCGGACCGGCGGCTCAGTCCCTGGGTAGACCTGGCCGCCGCCGGCAGACCCGCTGGTCAAAGCCTGGGGTAGACCTGGCCGCCGCCGCCGGACCGGCTCCTGAGACCCAGGGTAGACCTGGCCGCCGCCGGCAGACCCGCTGGTCAAAGCCTGGGGTAGACCTGGCCGCCGCCGCCGGACCGGCTCCTTAGACCCAGGGTAGACCTGGCCGCCGCCGGCGGACCGGCTGTTCAGACCCTGGGTAGACCTGGCCGCCGCCGCCGGACCGGCTGCTTAGACCCTGGGTAGACCTGGCCGCCGCGGTCGCACTTAGTGCCGGAAGGTCAAGCCTGGGGTAGACCTGGCCGCCGCCGCCGGACTTGCTGCTTTGACTCTGGGCAGACCTGCTATCCCCGACCGGTCCGCCGGCCCGCTGGCCTGCCCGCCTGCCTTCATACGCAGCTGCGCACACAACTGCTCGCACGTGCTCCTCCCCTCCCCGAACGCCGGGACGTGGAAGGCGGCCGACTTCTCTCGGCCTGCTCGCCGAAGACCCTGGCCGCCTCGGCCTCGGCCTGCTCCTTGCCCTGCCGCCGCCGCCGCCGACAGCCTGGGCGGGGGCAGAAGAAGCCCGGAGGCGGTGCCGGGGAGGCAGGCGCTAGCGGGCCGGGCGCCCCCAACCCTCGCTGGGCGGGGGCGGGAGAAGCCCGAAGGCGGGGCCGGGGAGGCTGATGCCGGAGGGCGGGGCGCCCCCAAGCCTCGCGCGGCGGCCGCGACAGACTGGAGGGCAGGGCCGCGGGCGGGGTGAGCGGGCGGGGGGAGCACGCGTGTTATGTGTGTGCGCGCACACGTGTGCGGCTGCGCTGGGGTGTGTGTGGCGCTCTGAGAGACGTCCGTGTGTGGAGCGGGGGTGTGCGTCACTGTGTCTGTCTCTCTTGTGTGAACGCGGGCAGAGGGCCGGCCGGCGGCTTCGTGCCGGCCCCGGGCGCCTTGGCGCCGAGGCTCCGCGGCCCCCCAGGCGTGCTCCGAGAGCCGAAGACCTCTGCGGACCGTGAAGGGACCGACCTCCAAGCGGCTGCCCGCTCGCCGGCCGCCCCGCCGCGGCCTCCGTCGCTGGGTGGGCGGGTAGGAGGGCGGGGCGGAGCGGCGCGGAGCCGGACGGGACCAGGCGAGGCGCGCCCCGGGGCCGGCGCCATGGTCCCCGGACCGCCGCCGCCTGGACGGGCGTCCCCTCCCCGCCGTCCACCCGAAGGTTCTCTTTTGGGGGGGGGTCGGGCGTGGCGACACCGTCGCCACGGTTCGGTGTGTCAGCAGGCCGATTGCAGGGCACAAGGTGCCGATTAGCTCGGCTGGAAGTGGACGGGGAGCAAACGGAAAACTATAAAGTGTGCCAGGAGTATTTTTTCCTGGAAAAGATCCTTCTTCCAAGCAATTAGTACAGTCATTCTTTCAGAGGGGGGCAAACCCCACCCCCCCCCCAAAAAAAGAAAAAACCAAAACTAAAAAAAAAAAAACACAAAAAAAAAAAAAAATCAAAAACCCCCAAAAAAACCTAAAAAAAAAAAAAAAAGGTGGGCGGAGCTGTTTGTTGAAAATACGTCGTGCTCTCGAAAGAGGGTCGATCGGGCGGGACAGGGCTGCTAGAGCCATCCGGCTCCGTGGCCCTACGGGGCTCGGGGCTTCTCCCGGTCCCGGGACGGTAGCGGCATGCCTTGTCTAGCCGGCCCCGTGGCCGGCCGCAGCCATCAGCCGTAGCCGGAGACGTCGGCGCGGCGCTGCGGCGGCGGGCGGTCACGGGGCGAACAGGTCTACCCCGCTCCGGCGGGACTTGGTGTTTCGACCTCTGGGTAGACCTGGCCGCCGCGGCCGCACTTAGCGCCGGCGCGTTCAGCTCTGGGTAGACCTGGCCGCCGCGAGCGCACTTAGTGCCGGCGCCTTCAGCCCTGGGTAGACCTGGCCGCCCCGCCTCGGCGCCGAGACTCCGCGGCCCCCCAGGCGTGCTCCGAGGGCCGAAGACCTCTGCGGACCGTGAAGGGACCGACCTCCAAGCGGCTGCCCGCTCGCCGGCCGCCCCGCCGCGGCCTCCGTCGCTGGGTGGGCGGGTAGGTGGGCGGGGCGGAGCGGCGCGGAGCCGGACGGGACCAGACGAGGCGCGCCCCGGGGCCGGCGCCATGGTTCCCGGACCGCCGCCGCCTGGACGGGCGTCCCCTCCCCGCCGTCCACCCGAAGGTTGTCTTTTGAGGGGGGTCGGGCGTGGCGACACCGTCGCCACGGTTCGGTGTGTCAGCAGGCCGATTGCAGGGCACAAGGTGCCGATTAGCTCGGCTGGAAGTGGACGGGGAGCAAACGGAAAACTATAAAGTGTGCCAGGAGTATTTCTTCCTGGAAAACATCCTTCTTCCAAGCAATTAGTACAGTCATTCTTTCAGAGGGGGGCAAACCCCCCCCCCCCCACCAAAAAAAAAACAAACCAAAACCAAAAAAAAACCCACAAAAAAAAAAAAATCAAAAACCCCAAAAAATACCTAAAAAAAAAAAAAAGGTGGGCGGAGCTGTTTGTTGAAAATACGTCGTGGTCTCGAAGGCGGGTCGATCGGGCGGGACAGGGCTGCTAGAGCCATCCGGCTCCGTGGCCCTACGGGGCTCGGGGCTTCTCCCGGTCCCGGGACGGTAGCGGCATGCCTTGTCTAGCCGGCCCCGTGGCCGGCCGAAGCCATCAGCCGTAGCCGGAGACGTCGGCGCGGCGCTGCGGCGGCGGGCGGTCACGGGGCGAACAGGTCTACCCCGCTCCGGCGGGACTTGGTGTTTCGACCTCTGGGTAGACCTGGCCGCCGCGGCCGCACTTAGTGCCGGCGCCTTCAGCCCTGGGTAGACCTGGCCGCCCCGCCTCGGCGCCGAGGCTCCGCGGCCCTCCAGGCGTGCTCCGAGAGCCGAAGACCTCTGCGGACCGTGAAGGGACCGACCTCCAAGCGGCTGCACGCTCGCCGGCCGCCCCGCCGCGGCCTCCATCAGTGGGTGGGTGGGTGAGTGGGTGGGTGGGTGGGTGGGTGGGTGGGTGGGTGGGTAGGTAGGCGGGGCGGGGCGGGGCGGGGCGGGGCGGGGCGGGGCGGGGCGGGGCGGGGCGGGGCGGAGCCGGAGCCGGCGAGGCTAAGAAACCCAGCAACAACAACAGAAAAAAAAAAAAAAAAAGGGGTGGGCTGTTTGTTTAAAATACGTCCTGATCTCGAAAGAGGGTCGATCGGGCGGGACAGGGCTGCTCGAGCCATCCGTCTCCGAAGCCCTACGGGGCTCGGGGCTTCTCCCGGTCCCGGGACGGTAGCGGCATGCCTTGTCTAGCCAGCCCCGTGGCCGGCCGCAGCCATCAGCCGTAGCCGGAGACGTCGGCGCGGCGCTGCGGCGGCGGGCGGTCACGGGGCGAACAGGTCTACCCCGCTCCGGCGGGACTTGGTGTTTCGACCTCTGGGTAGACCTGGCCGCCGCGGCCGCACTTGGCGCCGGCGCGTTCAGCTCTGGGTAGACCTGGCCGCCGCGAGCGCACTTAGTGCCGGCGCCTTCAGCCCTGGGTAGACCTGGCCGCCCCGCCTCGGCGCCGAGGCTCCGCGGCCCCCCAGGCGTGCTCCGAAAGCCGAAGACCTCTGCGGACCGTGAAGGGACCGACCTCCAAGCGGCTGCCTGCTCGCCGGCCGCCCCGCCGCGGCCTCCGTCGCTGGGTGGGCGGGTAGGTGGGCGGGGCGGAGCGGCGCGGAGCCGGACGGGACCAGGCGAGGCGCGCCCCGGGGCCGGCGCCATGGTTCCCGGACCGCCGCCGCCTGGACGGGCGTCCCCTCCCCGCCGTCCACCTGAAGGTTCTCTTTTGAGGGGGGTCGGGCGTGGCGACACCGTCGCCACGGTTCGGTGTGTCAGCAGGCCGATTGCAGGGCACAAGGTGCCGATTAGCTCGGCTGGAAGTGGACGGGGAGCAAACGGAAAACTATAAAGTGTACCAGGAGTATTTTTTCCTGGAAAAGATCCTTCTTCCAAGCAATTAGTACAGTCATTCTTTCAGAGGGGGGCAAACCCCCCCCCCCACCAAAAAAAAAAAAAGAGAACCAAAGCCAAAAAAAAACCCACAAAAAAAAAAAAATCAAAAACCCCAAAAAAACCTAAAAAAAAAAAAAAAAGGTGGGCGGAGCTGTTTGTTGAAAATACGTCGTGGTCTCGAAGGCGGGTCGATCGGGCGGGACAGGGCTGCTAGAGCCATCCGGCTCCGTGGCCCTACGGGGCTCGGGGCTTCTCCCGGTCCCGGGACGGTAGCGGCATGCCTTGTCTAGCCGGCCCCGTGGCCGGCCGAAGCCATCAGCCGTAGCCGGAGACGTCGGCGCGGCGCTGCGGCGGCGGGCGGTCACGGGGCGAACAGGTCTACCCCGCTCCGGCGGGACTTGGTGTTTCGACCTCTGGGTAGACCTGGCCGCCGCGGCCGCACTTAGCGCCGGCGCGTTCAGCTCTGGGTAGACCTGG
This sequence comes from Phylloscopus collybita, assembly GCA_027886175.1. NCBI lineage: Eukaryota > Metazoa > Chordata > Aves > Passeriformes > Phylloscopidae > Phylloscopus > Phylloscopus collybita. The sequence continues at coordinate 125,947 of JAJNNQ010000146.1, read as the reverse complement.
CCGCCGCGAGCGCACTTAGTGCCGGCGCCTTCAGCCCTGGGTAGACCTGGCCGCCCCGCCTCGGCGCCGAGGCTCCGCGGCCCCCCAGGCGTGCTCCGAGAGCCGAAGACCTCTGCGGACCGTGAAGGGACCGACCTCCAAGCGGCTGCCCGCTCGCCGGCCGCCCCGCCGCGGCCTCCATCAGTGGGTGGGTGGGTGGGTGGGTGGGTGGGTAGGTAGGCGGGGCGGGGCGGGGCGGGGCGGGGCGGGGCGGGGCGGAGCGGAGCCGGAGCCGGCGAGGCTAAGAAACCCAGCAACAACAACAGAAAAAAAAAAAAAAAAAAAAAAAAAAAAAAAAAAAAAAAAACCACTAAAAAAAAAAAAAAAGGTGGGCGGAGCTGTTTGTTTAAAATACGTCCTGATCTCGAAAGAGGGTCGATCGGGCGGGACAGGGCTGCTAGAGCCATCCGGCTCCGAAGCCCTACGGGGCTCTGGGCTTCTCTCGGTCCCGGGACGGTAGCGGCATGCCTTGTCTAGCCAGCCCCGCGGCCGGCCGCTGCCATTAGCCGTACCCGGAGGCGTCACTCACGGGGCGAACAGGTCTACCCCGCTCCGGGGCCGGCGGAGTCCGCCGTTCCGCCGCCGCAGGCGCCGGTGGGGCGCTGTGGCGGCGGGCGGTCACGGGGCGAACAGGTCTACCCCGCTCCGGCGGGACTTAGGCAAATTTCGGCGGGGCCTTGGGTAGACCTGTTCTCCCCGGTGCTCCCGGAAGTTCACCGAGGGGTCGCTGTTGTCGGTCGCCTCCGGTTACGTCACCGTAGGAAGCGGCGCGCGCCGGTGCGCCGCCACGGTCGCGATCGAGTCGTTGTCTTGGGGGCCTCAGCAGCCTTGGACTCGTCTGTCCGTATTACGGGAGCGTGACTGACGGGCCGCATCCCCGCAGGCTGGTCCCGTGCCTGTGTCCGAGAGGACGAGTCGCGTGGCTCTGTCCCGGGTTCCCGTCTCGCCCAGCCAGGACTGGGTGCAGTGGTGGTGGTGTGGTGGCGAGCAAGCCGCGAGCGCGTCCCGCTCCGGCCCGGCCTCGCGTGCCGGCTTCGCGAAGGGCGAGGGCCCCCGCGTCCCCCCGGGGACGTGGTGGTCGGTGAGGCGGCGGCGCCTCTTCGCCCTTCTTTGCCCTCGGCCTTAAGCCGGGGCCCGCTCTGCCGGGCGTGTTTTTTTTTCGGCGGGGTCCGTCCGGTGCAGGCGGCCGGCGGCCCCGCGAGAAAGAGAGAGAAAGGGTGCGCGTGGCCGGGGCTCTGGGCCCCGTCGAGAGACGGGCCGCTGAGGCTTTCCCCGGCCTTTCCCGAGAGCCCCGAGGACGGGCCCGGTCGGCCGAGGTGGCGGCGCCCCGTTCCCCGCTCCTCCCGACTTTCGTTGGCCAGCGTGGGGTGTTCCGTGTCGGAAGTGCTGCGGGGACGCTCCCGTGGGGCGCGCGGCCTTGCCTCGGCCTGTGGCTCGAGGGGCTCGGTGACGGGAGCCGCCCGATGAGAGCGGTGTGGGTGGGGCGGGGTGGCGGCACCCCGTTCTTTTCCCCCCGCCCGCCGCGTGTCGTTGTCGAGTCGTCCCCCTTCCTCGGCCTTAAGCCGGGGACCCGCGTAGCGGGCCGGGATGTGGCGCGGGCCGGCGGCCGGCCGCGGTGGCCGGCTCGCCTTGGCGTGCGGACGGACCCGAACCCGACAGAGAGCCCCGGGGAGATGTGGCGGGCGAGGCGGCGGCGCCTCGCCCTTCCGTCGGTCGTGACCGGCGCGATCGAGCCGCTCTGCCGCGGGCGGCCCGTGGTGTCTGGCCTGCCCCGGCTGCTGTGGTTGCCGGTGGGGCTTGGGTTCTTCCGAGCGGGTCCGCTTTTTTTTTTTTCTCTGGGCGTGCGGGCAGAGTGGGGGCTGCCTTGCCTGGCCCTTGTATTTTTTTTATTTTTTTCTCTCGTGGCCCTAAGCCGCGGCACTGAGGAAGCGAGCGCCGACCGAAGGGTCGCGGGCCCCGTTGAAGGCGAGCTTGAAGGGAGAACGAGATATGTGGTTGGGAGAAAGGGGGGAGAAGAGGAAAAAAAGCGAGCGAGAGAGGCGCGAGCCTCGTTTTCTCCCCCCCCCACCGGGCCCGCGGCCCCCGTGGCTTAGCACGGGGTCGTGCGACGCGCGCTGTGTGCTTTTTTTTTTTTTTGCCGTCCCCCCGGCTTTTTTCCGGAGGGAAGCCGATCGCCGCGAGGCGGGCGAAAGCCGGTGGCCCCGTGGCGTGGTCGGTGGCGCTTTCTGTCGCACGCTCGGTCGGGGTTCCCCGGCGGTGCCGGGGTCCCCCGTCTCGCCGTTGTCTCGTTGGAAGGGAACCGTTGTCCGCGGGTTCGGGTGGCGGCACCCCCCGCGCTCCTCCTCCTCCTCCGCTGTGAAGAAGCCCTCGGGCGCGTCGGGGAGGCTCGGCGGTGCCAAGCCGCGGAGAGGGCCTCTCGGGGACGTGTCCCGCTCGCTGGCACGCACGCACGAAGGCGGGAGCCCGGTTGGAGGGGCCGTACGTGCTGGGCTTCCGTTGCCGTTGTCCCCAGGACCTTGTGGTGCGGGCGGCCGCGTTTCGGGCGGCCGCTCTTCCTTTCCTTGCGATCGATGAGGCTTTTCGGGTCGCGTCGGAGAGGGCCCCCGGCGGCCCGGCTCTTCCGAGGCTTCTCTGTCACGGGGAAGTCGCGGCGGTGTCGGGTGCTCGTGCAGGGCGGTCTCCTTTCCAATTCGCTTCCCGTCGCAGGCGAGGTGTCGCCCTTCCCGCCGCGGGGAAGGGCGTCTTTACCGTCCCGGGCTGTGTGACGGCCGCGTGGCCCCGTGAGCCTTCAGGTGTCCTTCAAACCGCGCGAGGCGCCGGTGCTGGCCCCGGTCCGGGTTGCAGCCCCGTGGGTGCCGGCCGCGAGCAGCGCCGGGCGGCGGTGCGACCGGAGCGGAGCCGAGAGCTGTGCCCAGAGAGAGGGAGAAGAGGGAACCGATGTTCGGATGGGGCGCGGAGACGGGGGAAAAGAGCCCGTTCCGCGCGCGACGCACGGCGCTCCTTTTGTCGCGCTGCCGCCCTGCTGCGGAGCGAGCCGCCCCGGCCGAGGGGCCTCGGTGTCCGGGCCGCGCCCGCCTCGTCGGGTCGCTGTCTCCTCTAGCACGTCCGATGCTTTTTCCGCGCGGCCCGGTGGGGGGTGACGCGTCGGAGCGGGCTCGCTCCTCCCCGAGCGGGTTCCCTTCGGCGCAGACCTCGCCGGCGGCCGGTCGCGCTGGCCCGCGACCGGCCGGCGGGCGGGCCGACCTCGGGGGCGGGTCAGCCCCGGGCCGAGTCCCGTTCCGCGCGCCGTGCGTGCCGCTCCCGGGCGCGAGGCCGAGAAGGCGAGAGAGAAAGAGGGAAAGAAGGCCCGCGCGTCGTTGGTCCGAAGCCGAAGCTGCGCAGCGGTCCCGGCTCCTTGCCCGCGGCGTC
>JAJNNQ010000146.1:102500-110000 GCA_027886175.1 Phylloscopus collybita | reverse complement strand
GACCTGGCCGCCGCCGCCGGGCCGTCTGCAAAGACTTCCCTGGGTAGACCTGGCCGCCGCCGCCGGGCCGCCTGCAAAGACTTCCCTGGGTAGACCTGGCCGCCGCCGCCGGGCCGCCTGCAAAGACTTCCCTGCGTAGACCTGGCCGCCGCCGCCGGGCCACCTGCATTGACTTCCCTGGGTAGACCTGGCCGACGCCGCCGGGCCGCCTGCATTACCTTCCCTGGGTAGACCTGGCCGCCGCTGCAGACACTTCCCTGGGTAGACCTGGCCGCCGCCGCCGGACCCGCTGGTTAGATCCTGGGTAGACCTGGCCACCATGGTCGCACTTAGTGCCGGCAGGTCAAGCCTGGGGAAGACCGGGCCGGACTTGCTTAGACCCTGGGTAGACCTGGCCGCCGCTGCCAGGCAATCTGCAGACACTTCCCTGGGTAGACCCGGCCGTCGGCTGCAAAGACTTCCCTGGGTACACCCGGCCGCCGCCGCCGGAAGAGCTGCAAAGACTGCCTTGGGAAGACCTGGCCGCCGCCGCCGGGCCGCCTGCAAAGGCTTCCCTGGGTAGAACTGGCCGCCGCCGCCGCCGGGCCGCCTGCAGAGACTTCCCACGGTAGAGCTGGCCGCCCCCGCCGGGCAGGCTGCCGCCGCTGAGAGCCCGTGCAGGGGCAGAAGCAGCTCGGAGGCGGTGCCGGGGAGGCTGCCGCTAGCGGACGGGGCGCCCCCTAGCCTCGCGCGGCAGCCGCGACAGACTAGAGGGCAGGGGCAGGGGACGGGGTGAGCGGGCAGGCGGGAGCACGCGTGTTATGTGTGTGCATGCGCACGTGTGTGGCTGTGCTCGGGTGTGCGTGGCGCTCTGAGAGACGTCCGTGTGTGGAGCGGGGGTGTGCGTCACTGTGTCTGACTCTCTCTGTGTGAACGCGGGCAGAGGGCCGGCCGGCAGCTTCGTGCCGGCCCCGGGCGCCCTGGCGCCGAGGCCCCGCGGCCCGCCAGACCCGCTCCGAGAGCCGAAGACCTCTGCGGACCGTGAAGGGACCGACCTGAAAGCGGCTGCTCGCTCGCCGCCCGGCTCGCCGCGGCCTCTGTCAGTGGGTGGGTGGGTGGGTGGGTGGGTGGGTGCGCGGGGCGGGGCGGGGCGGGGCCGGGCCGGCCGGCGCTCAGGGGGCTACAGAGAGGAGCGCGCACGGCGCTCCGTCACCGTCACCGTCCCGTCCCGCCCCGTCCCGCGGCGCCCCCTGCCGTCCTGGCGGGTGCTGCGTGGGCCGGGTGGGCTCGTCCGCCCCCTGTCGCCCGTCGAGGGGAAAGCAGGAAGACCTCTTCTCCTTCGGCCTCCGCCCCCGGTCGCCAAAGCCGCTGGGTAGACGTGATCTCCGCCTTTGGCTACACTTAGGTCCCGGTGCCGAGAGCCTGGGTCGACCAGGCCGCCTCAGCCGGACCGGCTGCTTAGACCCTGGGTAGACCTGGCCGCCGCCGGCGGACCGACTGCTCAGTCCCTGGGTAGACCTGGCCGCCGCCGCCGGACCGGCTGCTTAGACATTGGGTAGACCTGGCCGCCGCCGGCGGACCGGCGGCTCAGTCCCTGGGTAGACCTGGCCGCCGCCGGCAGACCCGCTGGTCAAAGCCTGGGGTAGACCTGGCCGCCGCCGCCGGACCGGCTCCTGAGACCCAGGGTAGACCTGGCCGCCGCCGGCAGACCCGCTGGTCAAAGCCTGGGGTAGACCTGGCCGCCGCCGCCGGACCGGCTCCTTAGACCCAGGGTAGACCTGGCCGCCGCCGGCGGACCGGCTGCTCAGTCCCTGGGTAGACCTGGCCGCCGCCGCCGGACCGGCGGCTTAGACCTTGGGTAGACCTGGCCGCCGCCGGCGGACCGGCTGTTCAGACCCTGGGTAGACCTGGCCGCCGCCGCCGGACCGGCTGCTTAGACCCTGGGTAGACCTGGCCGCCGCGGTCGCACTTAGTGCCGGAAGGTCAAGCCTGGGGTAGACCTGGCCGCCGCCGCCGGACTTGCTGCTTTGACTCTGGGCAGACCTGCTATCCCCGACCGGTCCGCCGGCCCGCTGGCCTGCCCGCCTGCCTTCATACGCAGCTGCGCACACAACTGCTCGCACGTGCTCCTCCCCTCCCCGAACGCCGGGACGTGGAAGGCGGCCGACTTCTCTCGGCCTGCTCGCCGAAGACCCTGGCCGCCTCGGCCTCGGCCTGCTCCTTGCCCTGCCGCCGCCGCCGCCGCCGACAGCCTGGGCGGGGGCAGAAGAAGCCCGGAGGCGGTGCCGGGGAGGCAGGCGCTAGCGGGCCGGGCGCCCCCAACCCTCGCTGGGCGGGGGCGGGAGAAGCCCGAAGGCGGGGCCGGGGAGGCTGATGCCGGAGGGCGGGGCGCCCCCAAGCCTCGCGCGGCGGCCGCGGCAGACTGGAGGGCAGGGCCGCGGGCGGGGTGAGCGGGCGGGGGGAGCACGCGTGTTATGTGTGTGCGCGCACACGTGTGCGGCTGCGCTGGGGTGTGTGTGGCGCTCTGAGGGACGTCCGTGTGTGGAGCGGGGGTGTGCGTCACTGTGTCTGTCTCTCTTGTGTGAACGCGGGCAGAGGGCCGGCCGGCGGCTTCGTGCCGGCCCCGGGCGCCTTGGCGCCGAGGCTCCGCGGCCCCCCAGGCGTGCTCCGAGAGCCGAAGACCTCTGCGGACCGTGAAGGGACCGACCTCCAAGCGGCTGCCCGCTCGCCGGCCGCCCCGCCGCGGCCTCCGTCGCTGGGTGGGCGGGTAGGAGGGCGGGGCGGAGCGGCGCGGAGCCGGACGGGACCAGGCGAGGCGCTCCCCGGGGCCGGCGCCATGGTCCCCGGACCGCCGCCGCCTGGACGGGCGTCCCCTCGCCGCCGTCCACCCGAAGGTTCTCTTTTGGGGGGGGGTCGGGCGTGGCGACACCGTCGCCACGGTTCGGTGTGTCAGCAGGCCGATTGCAGGGCACAAGGTGCCGATTAGCTCGGCTGGAAGTGGACGGGGAGCAAACGGAAAACTATAAAGTGTGCCAGGAGTATTTTTTCCTGGAAAAGATCCTTCTTCCAAGCAATTAGTACAGTCATTCTTTCAGAGGGGGGCAAACCCCCCCACCCCCCCACCAAAAAAAGAAAAAACCAAAACTAAAAAAAAAAAAAAACACAAAAAAAAAAAAAATCAAAAACCCCCAAAAAAACCTAAAAAAAAAAAAAAAAAAGGTGGGCGGAGCTGTTTGTTGAAAATACGTCGTGCTCTCGAAAGAGGGTCGATCGGGCGGGACAGGGCTGCTAGAGCCATCCGGCTCCGTGGCCCTACGGGGCTCGGGGCTTCTCCCGGTCCCGGGACGGTAGCGGCATGCCTTGTCTAGCCGGCCCCGTGGCCGGCCGCAGCCATCAGCCGTAGCCGGAGACGTCGGCGCGGCGCTGCGGCGGCGGGCGGTCACGGGGCGAACAGGTCTACCCCGCTCCGGCGGGACTTGGTGTTTCGACCTCTGGGTAGACCTGGCCGCCGCGGCCGCACTTAGCGCCGGCGCGTTCAGCTCTGGGTAGACCTGGCCGCCGCGAGCGCACTTAGCGCCGGCGCGTTCAGCCCTGGGTAGACCTGGCCGCCCCGCCTCGGCGCCGAGGCTCCGCGGCCCTCCAGGCGTGCTCCGAGAGCCGAAGACCTCTGCGGACCGTGAAGGGACCGACCTCCAAGCGGCTGCCCGCTCGCCGGCCGCCCCGCCGCGGCCTCCGTCGCTGGGTGGGCGGGTAGGTGGGCGGGGCGGAGCGGCGCGGAGCCGGACGGGACCAGACGAGGCGCGCCCCGGGGCCGGCGCCATGGTTCCCGGACCGCCGCCGCCTGGACGGGCGTCCCCTCCCCGCCGTCCACCCGAAGGTTCTCTTTTGAGGGGGGTCGGGCGTGGCGACACCGTCGCCACGGTTCGGTGTGTCAGCAGGCCGATTGCAGGGCACAAGGTGCCGATTAGCTCGGCTGGAAGTGGACGGGGAGCAAACGGAAAACTATAAAGTGAGCCAGGAGTATTTCTTGCTGGAAAAGATCCTTCTTCCAAGCAATTAGTACAGTCATTCTTTCAGAGGGGGGCAAACCCCCCCCCCCACCACCAAAAAAAAAAACAAACCAAAACCAAAAAAAAACCCACAAAAAAAAAAAAAATCAAAAACCCCAAAAAATACCTAAAAAAAAAAAAAAGGTGGGCGGAGCTGTTTGTTGAAAATACGTCGTGGTCTCGAAGGCGGGTCGATCGGGCGGGACAGGGCTGCTAGAGCCATCCGGCTCCGTGGCCCTACGGGGCTCGGGGCTTCTCCCGGTCCCGGGACGGTAGCGGCATGCCTTGTCTAGCCAGCCCCGTGGCCGGCCGAAGCCATCAGCCGTAGCCGGAGACGTCGGCGCGGCGCTGCGGCGGCGGGCGGTCACGGGGCGAACAGGTCTACCCCGCTCCGGCGGGACTTGGTGTTTCGACCTCTGGGTAGACCTGGCCGCCGCGGCCGCACTTAGTGCCGGCGCCTTCAGCCCTGGGTAGACCTGGCCGCCCCGCCTCGGCGCCGAGGCTCCGCGGCCCCCCAGGCGTGCTCCGAGAGCCGAAGACCTCTGCGGACCGTGAAGGGACCGACCTCCAAGCGGCTGCACGCTCGCCGGCCGCCCCGCCGCGGCCTCCATCAGTGGGTGGGTGGGTGAGTGGGTGGGTGGGTGGGTGGGTGGGTGGGTGGGTGGGTGGGTAGGTAGGCGGGGCGGGGCGGGGCGGGGCGGGGCGGGGCGGGGCGGGGCGGGGCGGGGCGGAGCCGGAGCCGGCGAGGCTAAGAAACCCAGCAACAACAACAGAAAAAAAAAAAAAAAAAAGGGGTGGGCTGTTTGTTTAAAATACGTCCTGATCTCGAAAGAGGGTCGATCGGGCGGGACAGGGCTGCTCGAGCCATCCGTCTCCGAAGCCCTACGGGGCTCGGGGCTTCTCCCGGTCCCGGGACGGTAGCGGCATGCCTTGTCTAGCCAGCCCCGTGGCCGGCCGCAGCCATCAGCCGTAGCCGGAGACGTCGGCGCGGCGCTGCGGCGGCGGGCGGTCACGGGGCGAACAGGTCTACCCCGCTCCGGCGGGACTTGGTGTTTCGACCTCTGGGTAGACCTGGCCGCCGCGGCCGCACTTGGCGCCGGCGCGTTCAGCTCTGGGTAGACCTGGCCGCCGCGAGCGCACTTGGCGCCGGCGCCTTCAGCCCTGGGTAGACCTGGCCGCCCCGCCTCGGCGCCGAGGCTCCGCGGCCCCCCAGGCGTGCTCCGAAAGCCGAAGACCTCTGCGGACCGTGAAGGGACCGACCTCCAAGCGGCTGCCTGCTCGCCGGCCGCCCCGCCGCGGCCTCCGTCGCTGGGTGGGCGGGTAGGTGGGCGGGGCGGAGCGGCGCGGAGCCGGACGGGACCAGGCGAGGCGCGCCCCGGGGCCGGCGCCATGGTTCCCGGACCGCCGCCGCCTGGACGGGCGTCCCCTCCCCGCCGTCCACCCGAAGGTTCTCTTTTGAGGGGGGTCGGGCGTGGCGACACCGTCGCCACGGTTCGGTGTGTCAGCAGGCCGATTGCAGGGCACAAGGTGCCGATTAGCTCGGCTGGAAGTGGACGGGGAGCAAACGGAAAACTATAAAGTGTACCAGGAGTATTTTTTCCTGGAAAAGATCCTTCTTCCAAGCAATTAGTACAGTCATTCTTTCAGAGGGGGGCAAACCCCCCCCCCCCACCAAAAAAAAAAAAGAGAACCAAAGCCAAAAAAAAACCCACAAAAAAAAAAAAAAAATCAAAAACCCCAAAAAAACCTAAAAAAAAAAAAAAAGGTGGGCGGAGCTGTTTGTTGAAAATACGTCGTGGTCTCGAAGGCGGGTCGATCGGGCGGGACAGGGCTGCTAGAGCCATCCGGCTCCGTGGCCCTACGGGGCTCGGGGCTTCTCCCGGTCCCGGGACGGTAGCGGCATGCCTTGTCTAGCCGGCCCCGTGGCCGGCCGAAGCCATCAGCCGTAGCCGGAGACGTCGGCGCGGCGCTGCGGCGGCGGGCGGTCACGGGGCGAACAGGTCTACCCCGCTCCGGCGGGACTTGGTGTTTCGACCTCTGGGTAGACCTGGCCGCCGCGGCCGCACTTGGCGCCGGCGCGTTCAGCTCTGGGTAGACCTGGCCGCCGCGAGCGCACTTAGTGCCGGCGCCTTCAGCCCTGGGTAGACCTGGCCGCCCCGCCTCGGCGCCGAGGCTCCGCGGCCCCCCAGGCGTGCTCCGAGAGCCGAAGACCTCTGCGGACCGTGAAGGGACCGACCTCCAAGCGGCTGCCCGCTCGCCGGCCGCCCCGCCGCGGCCTCCATCAGTGGGTGGGTGGGTGGGTGGGTGGGTGGGTGGGTGGGTAGGTAGGCGGGGCGGGGCGGGGCGGGGCGGGGCGGGGCGGGGCGGGGCGGAGCGGAGCCGGAGCCGGCGAGGCTAAGAAACCCAGCAACAACAACAGGAAAAAAAAAAAAAAAAAAAAAAAAAAAAAAAAAAAAAAAAACCACTAAAAAAAAAAAAAAGGTGGGCGGAGCTGTTTGTTTAAAATACGTCCTGATCTCGAAAGAGGGTCGATCGGGCGGGACAGGGCTGCTAGAGCCATCCGGCTCCGAAGCCCTACGGGGCTCTGGGCTTCTCTCGGTCCCGGGACGGTAGCGGCATGCCTTGTCTAGCCAGCCCCGCGGCCGGCCGCTGCCATTAGCCGTACCCGGAGGCGTCACTCACGGGGCGAACAGGTCTACCCCGCTCCGGGGCCGGCGGAGTCCGCCGTTCCGCCGCCGCAGGCGCCGGTGGGGCGCTGTGGCGGCGGGCGGTCACGGGGCGAACAGGTCTACCCCGCTCCGGCGGGACTTAGGCAAATTTCGGCGGGGCCTTGGGTAGACCTGTTCTCCCCGGTGCTCCCGGAAGTTCACCGAGGGGTCGCTGTTGTCGGTCGCCTCCGGTTACGTCACCGTAGGAAGCGGCGCGCGCCGGTGCGCCGCCACGGTCGCGATCGAGTCGTTGTCTTGGGGGCCTCAGCAGCCTTGGACTCGTCTGTCCGTATTACGGGAGCGTGACTGACGGGCCGCATCCCCGCAGGCTGGTCCCGTGCCTGTGTCCGAGAGGACGAGTCGCGTGGCTCTGTCCCGGGTTCCCGTCTCGCCCAGCCAGGACTGGGTGCAGTGGTGGTGGTGTGGTGGCGAGCAAGCCGCGAGCGCGTCCCGCTCCGGCCCGGCCTCGCGTGCCGGCTTCGCGAAGGGCGAGGGCCCCCGCGTCCCCCCGGGGACGTGGTGGTCGGTGAGGCGGCGGCGCCTCTTCGCCCTTCTTTGCCCTCGGCCTTAAGCCGGGGCCCGCTCTGCCGGGCGTGTTTTTTTTTCGGCGGGGTCCGTCCGGTGCAGGCGGCCGGCGGCCCCGCGAGAAAGAGAGAGAAAGGGTGCGCGTGGCCGGGGCTCTGGGCCCCGTCGAGAGACGGGCCGCTGAGGCTTTCCCCGGCCTTTCCCGAGAGCCCCGAGGACGGGCCCGGTCGGCCGAGGTG
>JAJNNQ010000146.1:95000-97500 GCA_027886175.1 Phylloscopus collybita | reverse complement strand
CCTCGCGCGACGAGAGGAACTGCCATGGGCCGGGCCTCTCCGGGCGTTCAGGGCCGCGCCTCGGGGCGCGCGCGCGCGCGTGAGCCCTCCGCCGCCGGGGCTTCTCTCTCGGCGGGGGCAGGTGCGCGAGGCTCTCGGTGGCCGGGCCGCGCCCCCGCTCCGGCGGGGCGGCCCGAGCCGCGGCGGTCCTCTCGGGCGCAGCGCCGGGCTACTGAGGGAAACCCCGGGCCCCGAGATGGATCCCGCGGTGGTGGCGGTGGACGTCGGGCGCGCCCCCGCCGGCGGACGCTCCCCCGAGGGCGGCAGTGGGGGAGGCACCCCGGCGGGGCCATTCAGGTCGTTTCCCTCGCCCCAGGGCCAGGTACCTAGCGCTCCGCGTCTCGGCGGTCCCGCCGCTTTTTCTCCCCTCCCCTCCTTCGGCGTCGTCAAACGCTGAAAGCGTGGTGGGGGGGGAGCGGAGCGGAAAGGGCCGCCGAGCCGGGCGGAGGTTTAAAGACTCGGGCGGCTCGGCGCGGCCCCGCCGCGGCGGCGGCGGAGTCGGCGGCGGCGGCGGGTCCGGCGGGCGGCGGCGCGGCGCCATCGAGGGGTGGGGAGCTACTCCCGCCGATCCCCTGCGGTGGTGTCCGTTGCGGCCGGCCGCGCTCCCGGTCGTCGGCGTCGTCCCGCCGCGCGCGCGCGCGCGGGGGCCACCCGTTGCCGCGCCGGGGAGGGGCTCCCTGCCCCCCCCTCTCCGCGGCCCGGTCTCGGCGGAGAGGCCGCGGCGCGCGATCCGGCCGCGGGGCCGACCCGCCGGCCTCGAAACGGGGCGACCGCGCCGGTGGCGGAGAGCGCGCGCTCTCCGCCCTTCCTCGGCCGCGGGGTCGCGGCCGCCGGGGCCCGCCCGCGCTCTCGCTTTTTCTCCTCGGCCGCCGTCGCGGTCCGTCCGCGCGCGTGGCGCCGCGCCGGGCGCGGCCGCGCCTTTCCTCGCTCCTCCTCTCTCTCCCCTCGACGGCCTTTCTTCCCCGAAGGCGCCGCGGCGGCGGCGCCGTCCGCCGGCCGTCTCCGCCTCGATCGCCGGCCCGCCCGGGTCGAGCGCTCTGCGGTTCCCTCCGTCGCTGGATGCCGACGAGTGCGGCCGACCCCGTGCCGAGCGGCGGCGTCGCCGCTCGACGGGTGTCCCCCTCGGGGGGTGGTCGGCCGGGAGGCGCCTGCCGTCGCCTGTGGCGGTCCCGGCCCGAGCCCCGCCCGTCGCTTCCCCGTCTCCCCTCCCGGGCCGCGTGTGGGCCGAACGGACGGGCCTGCGGGGCGGCCGCGGGGGCGCTCCCCGTCCCGGTCTCTGAGCGGAAGCGAGGAGAGCGGGCGTTGCCCCCCGGCTCAGCCCCGTCAGAGCCCTCCACCGGGCGCGTGCTCGTTGGCAAGGGGGCCCGGACGGTGCGAAGAGGCGGCGGCGGTCTCGGGAGTGCGGCCGCAGGGGCGGCGGGTCTTGCCGCCCGGCAGGCCTCGGGCGCTCGCGATGCCGGCTCGGGACTCGGTGGCGTCCGCCTCCGGCGCCGGTGGCGGGGCGCGGCCGTCAGACGCGAAGCCTTCCGGCGGGAGCGGTCCCGCGCGGGGTCGCGTCGGCGAGGCGGTTCGTCGCCGCGGGTCGTCTCGGGCGTCGCGAGGCCGCTGGGGAAGAGCCAGAGCCAGAGAGCGAGAGAAGGGCCGGCCGCGTCGGCGGCGCGGCGGTGCTCCGCGGGCGTCCGCGGCGCGGTCGAGGGAAAAGCGAGTCGCGGGGCGGGGGCCGACGGTCGCGCCCCCGGCTCCCCCGGTGGCGCGCGTGCGTCGTTCCCGTCAGAGAGGCCGGGCGGGCCGCGCCTCCCCCCGCGGTCCGGCGCGTGCCGCGCGGCTCTCTCCGCGCGGAGGCCGGGCCGAGCCCGGGCGCCTGGGCCGCCTCCGAAGGACGGCATGCGAGGCCGGCGCCTCCCCTCGCGGGGGGAGGCGGTCGGGGGTGTGGGCCCCCCCGGCTTCATTTTTGCCGGCCTTCGGAGCGTTGCGTGGGGTTAATTTTTTTTCCCCTCCGCCTCCTCACGGTCGGTCGTGTGTGTGCTCGTACGGTCGCAGGCGAGGCGCGTCCTCGCCGAGCAAAAAGGGGGCCGTTCCACGCGAGCGGTCCCGGCCCCTCCGCGCGCGCGGAGTCGGTGCCGAAAGCCAGACAACTCTTAGCGGTGGATCACTCGGCTCGTGCGTCGATGAAGAACGCAGCTAGCTGCGAGAATTAATGTGAATTGCAGGACACATTGATCATCGACACTTCGAACGCACTTGCGGCCCCGGGTTCCTCCCGGGGCTACGCCTGTCTGAGCGTCGCGTGACGATCAATCGCCGTCCGGGGGGGTCACCCCGGCGGCGCGGCTGGGGGTTTTCTCGCAGGCCCGTCGTAAGCCGCGGTCGCCCGGCGGCGGTGGCGGGCGGGCGGGTGAGCGAGCGGGCGGCGGTCGGCCGGTGCCCCGGAGGGGGGAAGGGCGGTGGCGCCGCGGGTCGG
>JAJNNQ010000146.1:82500-87500 GCA_027886175.1 Phylloscopus collybita | reverse complement strand
AGACTTCCCACGGTAGAGCTGGCCGCCCCCGCCGGGCAGGCTGCCGCCGCTGAGAGCCCGTGCAGGGGCAGAAGCAGCTCGGAGGCGGTGCCGGGGAGGCTGCCGCTAGCGGACGGGGCGCCCCCTAGCCTCGCGCGGCAGCCGCGACAGACTAGAGGGCAGGGGCAGGGGACGGGGTGAGCGGGCAGGCGGGAGCACGCGTGTTATGTGTGTGCATGCGCACGTGTGTGGCTGTGCTCGGGTGTGCGTGGCGCTCTGAGAGACGTCCGTGTGTGGAGCGGGGGTGTGCGTCACTGTGTCTGACTCTCTCTGTGTGAACGCGGGCAGAGGGCCGGCCGGCAGCTTCGTGCCGGCCCCGGGCGCCCTGGCGCCGAGGCCCCGCGGCCCGCCAGACCCGCTCCGAGAGCCGAAGACCTCTGCGGACCGTGAAGGGACCGACCTGAAAGCGGCTGCTCGCTCGCCGCCCGGCTCGCCGCGGCCTCTGTCAGTGGGTGGGTGGGTGGGTGGGTGCGCGGGGCGGGGCGGGGCGGGGCCGGGCCGGCCGGCGCTCAGGGGGCTACAGAGAGGAGCGCGCACGGCGCTCCGTCACCGTCACCGTCCCGTCCCGCCCCGTCCCGCGGCGCCCCCTGCCGTCCAGGCGGGTGCTGCGTGGGCCGGGTGGGCTCGTCCGCCCCCTGTCGCCCGTCGAGGGGAAAGCAGGAAGACCTCTTCTCCTTCGGCCTCCGCCCCCGGTCGCCAAAGCCGCTGGGTAGACGTGATCTCCGCCTTTGGCTACACTTAGGTCCCGGTGCCGAGAGCCTGGGTCGACCAGGCCGCCTCAGCCGGACGCGGTGCTCAGACCCTGGGTAGACCAGGCCGCCGCCGGCAGACCCGCTGGTCAAAGCCTGGGGTAGACCTGGCCGCCGCCGCCGGACCGGCTGCTTAGACCCTGGGTAGACCTGGCCGCCGCCGGCGGACCGACTGCTCAGTCCCTGGGTAGACCTGGCCGCCGCCGCCGGACCGGCTGCTTAGACATTGGGTAGACCTGGCCGCCGCCGGCGGACCGGCGGCTCAGTCCCTGGGTAGACCTGGCCGCCGCCGGCAGACCCGCTGGTCAAAGCCTGGGGTAGACCTGGCCGCCGCCGCCGGACCGGCTCCTGAGACCCAGGGTAGACCTGGCCGCCGCCGGCAGACCCGCTGGTCAAAGCCTGGGGTAGACCTGGCCGCCGCCGCCGGACCGGCTCCTTAGACCCAGGGTAGACCTGGCCGCCGCCGGCGGACCGGCTGTTCAGACCCTGGGTAGACCTGGCCGCCGCCGCCGGACCGGCTGCTTAGACCCTGGGTAGACCTGGCCGCCGCGGTCGCACTTAGTGCCGGAAGGTCAAGCCTGGGGTAGACCTGGCCGCCGCCGCCGGACTTGCTGCTTTGACTCTGGGCAGACCTGCTATCCCCGACCGGTCCGCCGGCCCGCTGGCCTGCCCGCCTGCCTTCATACGCAGCTGCGCACACAACTGCTCGCACGTGCTCCTCCCCTCCCCGAACGCCGGGACGTGGAAGGCGGCCGACTTCTCTCGGCCTGCTCGCCGAAGACCCTGGCCGCCTCGGCCTCGGCCTGCTCCTTGCCCTGCCGCCGCCGCCGCCGACAGCCTGGGCGGGGGCAGAAGAAGCCCGGAGGCGGTGCCGGGGAGGCAGGCGCTAGCGGGCCGGGCGCCCCCAACCCTCGCTGGGCGGGGGCGGGAGAAGCCCGAAGGCGGGGCCGGGGAGGCTGATGCCGGAGGGCGGGGCGCCCCCAAGCCTCGCGCGGCGGCCGCGACAGACTGGAGGGCAGGGCCGCGGGCGGGGTGAGCGGGCGGGGGGAGCACGCGTGTTATGTGTGTGCGCGCACACGTGTGCGGCTGCGCTGGGGTGTGTGTGGCGCTCTGAGAGACGTCCGTGTGTGGAGCGGGGGTGTGCGTCACTGTGTCTGTCTCTCTTGTGTGAACGCGGGCAGAGGGCCGGCCGGCGGCTTCGTGCCGGCCCCGGGCGCCTTGGCGCCGAGGCTCCGCGGCCCCCCAGGCGTGCTCCGAGAGCCGAAGACCTCTGCGGACCGTGAAGGGACCGACCTCCAAGCGGCTGCCCGCTCGCCGGCCGCCCCGCCGCGGCCTCCGTCGCTGGGTGGGCGGGTAGGAGGGCGGGGCGGAGCGGCGCGGAGCCGGACGGGACCAGGCGAGGCGCGCCCCGGGGCCGGCGCCATGGTCCCCGGACCGCCGCCGCCTGGACGGGCGTCCCCTCCCCGCCGTCCACCCGAAGGTTCTCTTTTGGGGGGGGGTCGGGCGTGGCGACACCGTCGCCACGGTTCGGTGTGTCAGCAGGCCGATTGCAGGGCACAAGGTGCCGATTAGCTCGGCTGGAAGTGGACGGGGAGCAAACGGAAAACTATAAAGTGTGCCAGGAGTATTTTTTCCTGGAAAAGATCCTTCTTCCAAGCAATTAGTACAGTCATTCTTTCAGAGGGGGGCAAACCCCCCCCCCCCACCAAAAAAAAAAAAAGAGAACCAAAGCCAAAAAAAAACCCACAAAAAAAAAAAAAAAAAATCAAAAACCCCCAAAAAAACCTAAAAAAAAAAAAAAAGGTGGGCGGAGCTGTTTGTTGAAAATACGTCGTGGTCTCGAAGGCGGGTCGATCGGGCGGGACAGGGCTGCTAGAGCCATCCGGCTCCGTGGCCCTACGGGGCTCGGGGCTTCTCCCGGTCCCGGGACGGTAGCGGCATGCCTTGTCTAGCCGGCCCCGTGGCCGGCCGAAGCCATCAGCCGTAGCCGGAGACGTCGGCGCGGCGCTGCGGCGGCGGGCGGTCACGGGGCGAACAGGTCTACCCCGCTCCGGCGGGACTTGGTGTTTCGACCTCTGGGTAGACCTGGCCGCCGCGGCCGCACTTGGCGCCGGCGCGTTCAGCTCTGGGTAGACCTGGCCGCCGCGAGCGCACTTAGTGCCGGCGCCTTCAGCCCTGGGTAGACCTGGCCGCCCCGCCTCGGCGCCGAGGCTCCGCGGCCCCCCAGGCGTGCTCCGAGAGCCGAAGACCTCTGCGGACCGTGAAGGGACCGACCTCCAAGCGGCTGCCCGCTCGCCGGCCGCCCCGCCGCGGCCTCCATCAGTGGGTGGGTGGGTGGGTGGGTGGGTGGGTGGGTGGGTAGGTAGGCGGGGCGGGGCGGGGCGGGGCGGGGCGGGGCGGGGCGGGGCGGAGCGGAGCCGGAGCCGGCGAGGCTAAGAAACCCAGCAACAACAACAGGAAAAAAAAAAAAAAAAAAAAAAAAAAAAAAAAAACCACTAAAAAAAAAAAAAAGGTGGGCGGAGCTGTTTGTTTAAAATACGTCCTGATCTCGAAAGAGGGTCGATCGGGCGGGACAGGGCTGCTAGAGCCATCCGGCTCCGAAGCCCTACGGGGCTCTGGGCTTCTCTCGGTCCCGGGACGGTAGCGGCATGCCTTGTCTAGCCAGCCCCGCGGCCGGCCGCTGCCATTAGCCGTACCCGGAGGCGTCACTCACGGGGCGAACAGGTCTACCCCGCTCCGGGGCCGGCGGAGTCCGCCGTTCCGCCGCCGCAGGCGCCGGTGGGGCGCTGTGGCGGCGGGCGGTCACGGGGCGAACAGGTCTACCCCGCTCCGGCGGGACTTAGGCAAATTTCGGCGGGGCCTTGGGTAGACCTGTTCTCCCCGGTGCTCCCGGAAGTTCACCGAGGGGTCGCTGTTGTCGGTCGCCTCCGGTTACGTCACCGTAGGAAGCGGCGCGCGCCGGTGCGCCGCCACGGTCGCGATCGAGTCGTTGTCTTGGGGGCCTCAGCAGCCTTGGACTCGTCTGTCCGTATTACGGGAGCGTGACTGACGGGCCGCATCCCCGCAGGCTGGTCCCGTGCCTGTGTCCGAGAGGACGAGTCGCGTGGCTCTGTCCCGGGTTCCCGTCTCGCCCAGCCAGGACTGGGTGCAGTGGTGGTGGTGTGGTGGTGAGCAAGCCGCGAGCGCGTCCCGCTCCGGCCCGGCCTCGCGTGCCGGCTTCGCGAAGGGCGAGGGCCCCCGCGTCCCCCCGGGGACGTGGTGGTCGGTGAGGCGGCGGCGCCTCTTCGCCCTTCTTTGCCCTCGGCCTTAAGCCGGGGCCCGCTCTGCCGGGCGTGGTTTTTTTTCGGCGGGGTCCGTCCGGTGCAGGCGGCCGGCGGCCCCGCGAGAAAGAGAGAGAAAGGGTGCGCGTGGCCGGGGCTCTGGGCCCCGTCGAGAGACGGGCCGCTGAGGCTTTCCCCGGCCTTTCCCGAGAGCCCCGAGGACGGGCCCGGTCGGCCGAGGTGGCGGCGCCCCGTTCCCCGCTCCTCCCGACTTTCGTTGGCCAGCGTGGGGTGTTCCGTGTCGGAAGTGCTGCGGGGACGCTCCCGTGGGGCGCGCGGCCTTGCCTCGGCCTGTGGCTCGAGGGGCTCGGTGACGGGAGCCGCCCGATGAGAGCGGTGTGGGTGGGGCGGGGTGGCGGCACCCCGTTCTTTTCCCCCCGCCCGCCGCGTGTCGTTGTCGAGTCGTCCCCCTTCCTCGGCCTTAAGCCGGGGACCCGCGTAGCGGGCCGGGATGTGGCGCGGGCCGGCGGCCGGCCGCGGTGGCCGGCTCGCCTTGGTGTGCGGACGGACCCGAACCCGACAGAGAGCCCCGGGGAGATGTGGCGGGCGAGGCGGCGGCGCCTCGCCCTTCCGTCGGTCGTGACCGGCGCGATCGAGCCGCTCTGCCGCGGGCGGCCCGTGGTGTCTGGCCTGCCCCGGCTGCTGTGGTTGCCGGTGGGGCTTGGGTTCTTCCGAGCGGGTCCGCTTTTTTTTTTTTCTCTGGGCGTGCGGGCAGAGTGGGGGCTGCCTTGCCTGGCCCTTGTATTTTTTTTATTTTTTTCTCTCGTGGCCCTAAGCCGCGGCACTGAGGAAGCGAGCGCCGACCGAAGGGTCGCGGGCCCCGTTGAAGGCGAGCTTGAAGGGAGAACGAGATATGTGGTTGGGAGAAAGGGGGGAGAAGAGGAAAAAAAAG
>JAJNNQ010000146.1:75000-77500 GCA_027886175.1 Phylloscopus collybita | reverse complement strand
CGGGGAGGGGCTCCCTGCCCCCCCCTCTCCGCGGCCCGGTCTCGGCGGAGAGGCCGTGGCGCGCGATCCGGCCGCGGGGCCGACCCGCCGGCCTCGAAACGGGGCGACCGCGCCGGCGGCGGAGAGCGCGCGCTCTCCGCCCTTCCTCGGCCGCGGGGTCGCGGCCGCCGGGGCCCGCCCGCGCTCTCGCTTTTTCTCCTCGGCCGCCGTCGCGGTCCGTCCGCGCGCGTGGCGCCGCGCCGGGCGCGGCCGCGCCTTTCCTCGCTCCTCCTCTCTCTCCCCTCGACGGCCTTTCTTCCCCGAAGGCGCCGCGGCGGCGGCGCCGTCCGCCGGCCGTCTCCGCCTCGATCGCCGGCCCGCCCGGGTCGAGCGCTCTGCGGTTCCCTCCGTCGCTGGATGCCGACGAGTGCGGCCGACCCCGTGCCGAGCGGCGGCGTCGCCGCTCGACGGGTGTCCCCCTCGGGGGGTGGTCGGCCGGGAGGCGCCTGCCGTCGCCTGTGGCGGTCCCGGCCCGAGCCCCGCCCGTCGCTTCCCCGTCTCCCCTCCCGGGCCGCGTGTGGGCCGAACGGACGGGCCTGCGGGGCGGCCGCGGGGGCGCTCCCCGTCCCGGTCTCTGAGCGGAAGCGAGGAGAGCGGGCGTTGCCCCCCGGCTCAGCCCCGTCAGAGCCCTCCACCGGGCGCGTGCTCGTTGGCAAGGGGGCCCGGACGGTGCGAAGAGGCGGCGGCGGTCTCGGGAGTGCGGCCGCAGGGGCGGCGGGTCTGCCGCCCGGCAGGCCTCGGGCGCTCGCGATGCCGGCTCGGGACTCGGTGGCGTCCGCCTCCGGCGCCGGTGGCGGGGTGCGGCCGTCAGACGCGAAGCCTTCCGGCGGGAGCGGTCCCGCGCGGGGTCGCGTCGGCGAGGCGGTTCGTCGCCGCGGGTCGTCTCGGGCGTCGCGAGGCCGCTGGGGAAGAGCCAGAGCCAGAGAGCAAGAGAAGGGCCGGCCGCGTCGGCGGCGCGGCGGCGCTCCGCGGGCGTCCGCGGCGCGGTCGAGGGAAAAGCGAGTCGCGGGGCGGGGGCCGACGGTCGCGCCCCCGGCTCCTCCGGTGGCGCGCGTGCGTCGTTCCCGTCAGAGAGGCCCGGCGGGCCGCGCCTCCCCCCGCGGTCCGGCGCGCGCCGCGCGGCTCTCTCCGCGCGGAGACCGGGCCGAGCCCGGGCGCCTGGGCCGCCTCCGAAGGACGGCATGCGAGGCCGGCGCCTCCCCTCGCGGGGGGAGGCGGTCGGGGGTGCGGGCCCCCCCGGCTTCATTTTTGCCGGCCTTCGGAGCGTTGCGTGGGGTTAATTTTTTTTTCCCCTCCGCCTCCTCACGGTCGGTCGTGTGTGTGCTCGTACGGTCGCAGGCGAGGCGCGTCCTCGCCGAGCAAAAAGGGGGCCGTTCCACGCGAGCGGTCCCGGCCCCTCCGCGCGCGCGGAGTCGGTGCCGAAAGCCAGACAACTCTTAGCGGTGGATCACTCGGCTCGTGCGTCGATGAAGAACGCAGCTAGCTGCGAGAATTAATGTGAATTGCAGGACACATTGATCATCGACACTTCGAACGCACTTGCGGCCCCGGGTTCCTCCCGGGGCTACGCCTGTCTGAGCGTCGCGTGACGATCAATCGCCGTCCGGGGGGGGTCACCCCGGCGGCGCGGCTGGGGGTTTTCTCGCAGGCCCGTCGTAAGCCGCGGTCGCCCGGCGGCGGTGGCGGGCGGGCGGGTGAGCGAGCGGGCGGCGGTCGGCCGGTGCCCCGTAGGGGGGAAGGGCGGTGGCGCCGCGGGTCGGCGAGGGAAGCGGTTTTCCTCGGCGGCCTCGGTCCCCCGTCCTCGCCCCGCGGGGCCCGGCGGCCGTCGGTCGTCGCGGTCCGTCCGTTCCGTTCCGCGTCTGTCGGAGCGCCGCGCCAAAGGGCCTTCGTCCCCTTAAATGCAGACTCGGGGAGCGCTCCGTAGCTCCCCGCTCCCGGAGCGAGCCGCAGGGGCGGAGCTCGTCCTCGACCGGGGGCCGCGCCGCGGTGCTCGGCGGCGGCGCGGCGGCCGGGGAAGAGAGCGAGAAGTCTAGACGGCGTCGCGGACGCGGCGCCGCGAGGGGGCCCGGAGAGAGAAAAGGGCGAGAATGGGGGGGCGAGGCGCGGGCCTCGCCCCCCGGGGCTCCCCCCCCCGTGCGGGCGGCTGTCTGCGGGTGGGTACCGCGCGGGGCGGGACCGTGCCGTGCTGCCGCGCGCGCGAGGCCGGGGGGGGAGCGCCGGGCTCGGGGGGCGGCCCCCCGTCCCCCTTCCCGTCCCCGGCCTCTCTACCGCGGTCGTCTCGGGCGCGCGCGCGAAGGGGCGCCGTCGCCGCGCTCTCTCGCTCTCTCTTCCCCGTCGAGGCCGCCGCGCGGCCGGGCCGCCCGGCCGGTTTTTGAACCCGTTCGGGGCCGTCTCTGCCGGGGCGTCCTTTCTCGGTTCGGCCGTCGTCTCCGGGATGGGGGCCGTGCGTCCGTCTCGGCGT
>JAJNNQ010000146.1:60000-67500 GCA_027886175.1 Phylloscopus collybita | reverse complement strand
CCCCTGTCGCCCGTCGAGGGGAAAGCAGGAAGACCTCTTCTCCTTCGGCCTCCGCCCCCGGTCGCCAAAGCCGCTGGGTAGACGTGATCTCCGCCTTTGGCTACACTTAGGTCCCGGTGCCGAGAGCCTGGGTCGACCAGGCCGCCTCAGCCGGACGCGGTGCTCAGACCCTGGGTAGACCTGGCCGCCGCCGGCAGACCCGCTGGTCAAAGCCTGGGGTAGACCTGGCCGCCGCCGCCGGACCGGCTGCTTAGACCCTGGGTAGACCTGGCCGCCGCCGGCGGACCGACTGCTCAGTCCCTGGGTAGACCTGGCCGCCGCCGGCAGACCCGCTGGTCAAAGCCTGGGGTAGACCTGGCCGCCGCCGCCGGACCGGCTCCTGAGACCCAGGGTAGACCTGGCCGCCGCCGGCAGACCCGCTGGTCAAAGCCTGGGGTAGACCTGGCCGCCGCCGCCGGACCGGCTCCTTAGACCCAGGGTAGACCTGGCCGCCGCCGGCGGACCGGCTGCTCAGTCCCTGGGTAGACCTGGCCGCCGCCGCCGGACCGGCGGCTTAGACCTTGGGTAGACCTGGCCGCCGCCGGCGGACCGGCTGTTCAGACCCTGGGTAGACCTGGCCGCCGCCGCCGGACCGGCTGCTTAGACCCTGGGTAGACCTGGCCGCCGCGGTCGCACTTAGTGCCGGAAGGTCAAGCCTGGGGTAGACCTGGCCGCCGCCGCCGGACTTGCTGCTTTGACTCTGGGCAGACCTGCTATCCCCGACCGGTCCGCCGGCCCGCTGGCCTGCCCGCCTGCCTTCATACGCAGCTGCGCACACAACTGCTCGCACGTGCTCCTCCCCTCCCCGAACGCCGGGACGTGGAAGGCGGCCGACTTCTCTCGGCCTGCTCGCCGAAGACCCTGGCCGCCTCGGCCTCGGCCTGCTCCTTGCCCTGCCGCCGCCGCCGCCGACAGCCTGGGCGGGGGCAGAAGAAGCCCGGAGGCGGTGCCGGGGAGGCAGGCGCTAGCGGGCCGGGCGCCCCCAACCCTCGCTGGGCGGGGGCGGGAGAAGCCCGAAGGCGGGGCCGGGGAGGCTGATGCCGGAGGGCGGGGCGCCCCCAAGCCTCGCGCGGCGGCCGCGGCAGACTGGAGGGCAGGGCCGCGGGCGGGGTGAGCGGGCGGGGGGAGCACGCGTGTTATGTGTGTGCGCGCACACGTGTGCGGCTGCGCTGGGGTGTGTGTGGCGCTCTGAGGGACGTCCGTGTGTGGAGCGGGGGTGTGCGTCACTGTGTCTGTCTCTCTTGTGTGAACGCGGGCAGAGGGCCGGCCGGCGGCTTCGTGCCGGCCCCGGGCGCCTTGGCGCCGAGGCTCCGCGGCCCCCCAGGCGTGCTCCGAGAGCCGAAGACCTCTGCGGACCGTGAAGGGACCGACCTCCAAGCGGCTGCCCGCTCGCCGGCCGCCCCGCCGCGGCCTCCGTCGCTGGGTGGGCGGGTAGGAGGGCGGGGCGGAGCGGCGCGGAGCCGGACGGGACCAGGCGAGGCGCTCCCCGGGGCCGGCGCCATGGTCCCCGGACCGCCGCCGCCTGGACGGGCGTCCCCTCGCCGCCGTCCACCCGAAGGTTCTCTTTTGGGGGGGGGGTCGGGCGTGGCGACACCGTCGCCACGGTTCGGTGTGTCAGCAGGCCGATTGCAGGGCACAAGGTGCCGATTAGCTCGGCTGGAAGTGGACGGGGAGCAAACGGAAAACTATAAAGTGTGCCAGGAGTATTTTTTCCTGGAAAAGATCCTTCTTCCAAGCAATTAGTACAGTCATTCTTTCAGAGGGGGGCAAACCCCCCCCCCCCCCCCCCCCCCACCAAAAAAAGAAAAAACCAAAACTAAAAAAAAAAAAAAACACAAAAAAAAAAAAAAATCAAAAACCCCCAAAAAAACCTAAAAAAAAAAAAAAAAGGTGGGCGGAGCTGTTTGTTGAAAATACGTCGTGGTCTCGAAGGCGGGTCGATCGGGCGGGACAGGGCTGCTAGAGCCATCCGGCTCCGTGGCCCTACGGGGCTCGGGGCTTCTCCCGGTCCCGGGACGGTAGCGGCATGCCTTGTCTAGCCGGCCCCGTGGCCGGCCGCAGCCATCAGCCGTAGCCGGAGACGTCGGCGCGGCGCTGCGGCGGCGGGCGGTCACGGGGCGAACAGGTCTACCCCGCTCCGGCGGGACTTGGTGTTTCGACCTCTGGGTAGACCTGGCCGCCGCGGCCGCACTTAGCGCCGGCGCGTTCAGCTCTGGGTAGACCTGGCCGCCGCGAGCGCACTTAGCGCCGGCGCGTTCAGCCCTGGGTAGACCTGGCCGCCCCGCCTCGGCGCCGAGGCTCCGCGGCCCTCCAGGCGTGCTCCGAGAGCCGAAGACCTCTGCGGACCGTGAAGGGACCGACCTCCAAGCGACTGCCCGCTCGCCGGCCGCCCCGCCGCGGCCTCCGTCGCTGGGTGGGCGGGTAGGTGGGCGGGGCGGAGCGGCGCGGAGCCGGACGGGACCAGACGAGGCGCGCCCCGGGGCCGGCGCCATGGTTCCCGGACCGCCGCCGCCTGGACGGGCGTCCCCTCCCCGCCGTCCACCCGAAGGTTCTCTTTTGAGGGGGGTCGGGCGTGGCGACACCGTCGCCACGGTTCGGTGTGTCAGCAGGCCGATTGCAGGGCACAAGGTGCCGATTAGCTCGGCTGGAAGTGGACGGGGAGCAAACGGAAAACTATAAAGTGAGCCAGGAGTATTTCTTCCTGGAAAAGATCCTTCTTCCAAGCAATTAGTACAGTCATTCTTTCAGAGGGGGGCAAACCCCCCCCCCCCCACCAAAAAAAAAACAAACCAAAACCAAAAAAAAACCCACCAAAAAAAAAAAAAAAATCAAAAACCCCAAAAAATACCTAAAAAAAAAAAAAAGGTGGGCGGAGCTGTTTGTTGAAAATACGTCGTGGTCTCGAAGGCGGGTCGATCGGGCGAGACAGGGCTGCTAGAGCCATCCGGCTCCGTGGCCCTACGGGGCTCGGGGCTTCTCCCGGTCCCGGGACGGTAGCGGCATGCCTTGTCTAGCCAGCCCCGTGGCCGGCCGAAGCCATCAGCCGTAGCCGGAGACGTCGGCGCGGCGCTGCGGCGGCGGGCGGTCACGGGGCGAACAGGTCTACCCCGCTCCGGCGGGACTTGGTGTTTCGACCTCTGGGTAGACCTGGCCGCCGCGGCCGCACTTAGTGCCGGCGCCTTCAGCCCTGGGTAGACCTGGCCGCCCCGCCTCGGCGCCGAGGCTCCGCGGCCCTCCAGGCGTGCTCCGAGAGCCGAAGACCTCTGCGGACCGTGAAGGGACCGACCTCCAAGCGGCTGCACGCTCGCCGGCCGCCCCGCCGCGGCCTCCATCAGTGGGTGGGTGGGTGAGTGGGTGGGTGGGTGGGTGGGTGGGTGGGTGGGTGGGTGGGTGGGTAGGTAGGCGGGGCGGGGCGGGGCGGGGCGGGGCGGAGCCGGAGCCGGCGAGGCTAAGAAACCCAGCAACAACAACAGAAAAAAAAAAAAAAAAAAAAAAGGGGTGGGCTGTTTGTTTAAAATACGTCCTGATCTCGAAAGAGGGTCGATCGGGCGGGACAGGGCTGCTAGAGCCATCCGGCTCCGTGGCCCTACGGGGCTCGGGGCTTCTCCCGGTCCCGGGACGGTAGCGGCATGCCTTGTCTAGCCAGCCCCGTGGCCGGCCGAAGCCATCAGCCGTAGCCGGAGACGTCGGCGCGGCGCTGCGGCGGCGGGCGGTCACGGGGCGAACAGGTCTACCCCGCTCCGGCGGGACTTGGTGTTTCGACCTCTGGGTAGACCTGGCCGCCGCGGCCGCACTTGGCGCCGGCGCGTTCAGCTCTGGGTAGACCTGGCCGCCGCGAGCGCACTTAGTGCCGGCGCCTTCAGCCCTGGGTAGACCTGGCCGCCCCGCCTCGGCGCCGAGGCTCCGCGGCCCCCCAGGCGTGCTCCGAAAGCCGAAGACCTCTGCGGACCGTGAAGGGACCGACCTCCAAGCGGCTGCCCGCTCGCCGGCCGCCCCGCCGCGGCCTCCGTCGCTGGGTGGGCGGGTAGGTGGGCGGGGCGGAGCGGCGCGGAGCCGGACGGGACCAGACGAGGCGCGCCCCGGGGCCGGCGCCATGGTTCCCGGACCGCCGCCGCCTGGACGGGCGTCCCCTCCCCGCCGTCCACCCGAAGGTTCTCTTTTGAGGGGGGTCGGGCGTGGCGACACCGTCGCCACGGTTCGGTGTGTCAGCAGGCCGATTGCAGGGCACAAGGTGCCGATTAGCTCGGCTGGAAGTGGACGGGGAGCAAACGGAAAACTATAAAGTGAGCCAGGAGTATTTTTTCCTGGAAAAGATCCTTCTTCCAAGCAATTAGTACAGTCATTCTTTCAGAGGGGGGCAAACCCCCCCCCCACCAAAAAAAAAAAAAAAAGAGAACCAAAGCCAAAAAAAAACCCACAAAAAAAAAAAAAATCAAAAACCCCAAAAAAAACTAAAAAAAAAAAAAAAGGTGGGCGGAGCTGTTTGTTGAAAATACGTCGTGGTCTCGAAAGAGGGTCGATCGGGCGGGACAGGGCTGCTAGAGCCATCCGGCTTCGTGGCCCTACGGGGCTCGGGGCTTCTCCCGGTCCCGGGACGGTAGCGGCATGCCTTGTCTAGCCAGCCCCGTGGCCGGCCGAAGCCATCAGCCGTAGCCGGAGACGTCGGCGCGGCGCTGCGGCGGCGGGCGGTCACGGGGCGAACAGGTCTACCCCGCTCCGGCGGGACTTGGTGTTTCGACCTCTGGGTAGACCTGGCCGCCGCGGCCGCACTTAGCGCCGGCGCGTTCAGCTCTGGGTAGACCTGGCCGCCGCGAGCGCACTTAGTGCCGGCGCCTTCAGCCCTGGGTAGACCTGGCCGCCCCGCCTCGGCGCCGAGACTCCGCGGCCCCCCAGGCGTGCTCCGAGGGCCGAAGACCTCTGCGGACCGTGAAGGGACCGACCTCCAAGCGGCTGCCCGCTCGCCGGCCGCCCCGCCGCGGCCTCCATCAGTGGGTGGGTGGGTGGGTGGGTGGGTGGGTGGGTAGGTAGGCGGGGCGGGGCGGGGCGGGGCGGGGCGGAGCGGAGCCGGAGCCGGCGAGGCTAAGAAACCCAGCAACAACAACAGAAAAAAAAAAAAAAAAAAAAAAAAAAAAAAAAAAAAAAAAAAAAAAAGGTGGGCGGAGCTGTTTGTTTAAAATACGTCCTGATCTCGAAAGAGGGTCGATCGGGCGGGACAGGGCTGCTAGAGCCATCCGGCTCCGAAGCCCTACGGGGCTCTGGGCTTCTCTCGGTCCCGGGACGGTAGCGGCATGCCTTGTCTAGCCAGCCCCGCGGCCGGCCGCTGCCATTAGCCGTACCCGGAGGCGTCACTCACGGGGCGAACAGGTCTACCCCGCTCCGGGGCCGGCGGAGTCCGCCGTTCCGCCGCCGCAGGCGCCGGTGGGGCGCTGTGGCGGCGGGCGGTCACGGGGCGAACAGGTCTACCCCGCTCCGGCGGGACTTAGGCAAATTTCGGCGGGGCCTTGGGTAGACCTGTTCTCCCCGGTGCTCCCGGAAGTTCACCGAGGGGTCGCTGTTGTCGGTCGCCTCCGGTTACGTCACCGTAGGAAGCGGCGCGCGCCGGTGCGCCGCCACGGTCGCGATCGAGTCGTTGTCTTGGGGGCCTCAGCAGCCTTGGACTCGTCTGTCCGTATTACGGGAGCGTGACTGACGGGCCGCATCCCCGCAGGCTGGTCCCGTGCCTGTGTCCGAGAGGACGAGTCGCGTGGCTCTGTCCCGGGTTCCCGTCTCGCCCAGCCAGGACTGGGTGCAGTGGTGGTGGTGTGGTGGTGAGCAAGCCGCGAGCGCGTCCCGCTCCGGCCCGGCCTCGCGTGCCGGCTTCGCGAAGGGCGAGGGCCCCCGCGTCCCCCCGGGGACGTGGTGGTCGGTGAGGCGGCGGCGCCTCTTCGCCCTTCTTTGCCCTCGGCCTTAAGCCGGGGCCCGCTCTGCCGGGCGTGTTTTTTTTTTCGGCGGGGTCCGTCCGGTGCAGGCGGCCGGCGGCCCCGCGAGAAAGAGAGAGAGAAAGGGTGCGCGTGGCCGGGGCTCTGGGCCCCGTCGAGAGACGGCCGCTGAGGCTTTCCCCGGCCTTTCCCGAGAGCCCCGAGGACGGGCCCGGTCGGCCGAGGTGGCGGCGCCCCGTTCCCCGCTCCTCCCGACTTTCGTTGGCCAGCGTGGGGTGTTCCGTGTCGGAAGTGCTGCGGGGACGCTCCCGTGGGGCGCGTGGCCTTGCCTCGGCCTGTGGCTCGAGGGGCTCGGTGACGGGAGCCGCCCGATGAGAGCGGTGTGGGTGGGGCGGGGTGGCGGCACCCCGTTCTTTTCCCCCCGCCCACCGCGTGTCGTTGTCGAGTCGTCCCCCTTCCTCGGCCTTAAGCCGGGGACCCGCGTAGCGGGCCGGGATGTGGCGCGGGCCGGCGGCCGGCCGCGGTGGCCGGCTCGCCTTGGCGTGCGGACGGACCCGAACCCGACAGAGAGCCCCGGGGAGATGTGGCGGGCGAGGCGGCGGCGCCTCGCCCTTCCGTCGGTCGTGACCGGCGCGATCGAGCCGCTCTGCCGCGGGCGGCCCGTGGTGTCTGGCCTGCCCCGGCTGCTGTGGTTGCCGGTGGGGCTTGGGTTCTTCCGAGCGGGTCCGCTTTTTTTTTTTTCTCTGGGCGTGCGGGCAGAGTGGGGGCTGCCTTGCCTGGCCCTTGTATTTTTTTTATTTTTTTCTCTCGTGGCCCTAAGCCGCGGCACTGAGGAAGCGAGCGCCGACCGAAGGGTCGCGGGCCCCGTTGAAGGCGAGCTTGAAGGGAGAACGAGATATGTGGTTGGGAGAAAGGGGGGAGAAGAGGAAAAAAAGCGAGCGAGAGAGGCGCGAGCCTCGTTTTCTCCCCCCCCCCCACCGGGCCCGCGGCCCCCGTGGCTTAGCACGGGGTCGTGCGACGCGCGCTGTGTGCTTTTTTTTTTTTTGCCGTCCCCCCGGCTTTTTTTCCGGAGGGAAGCCGATCGCCGCGAGGCGGGCGAAAGCCGGTGGCCCCGTGGCGTGGTCGGTGGCGCTTTCTGTCGCACGCTCGGTCGGGGTTCCCCGGCGGTGCCGGGGTTCCCCGGCGGTGCCGGGGTCCCCCGTCTCGCCGTTGTCTCGTTGGAAGGGAACCGTTGTCCGCGGGTTCGGGTGGCGGCACCCCCCGCGCTCCTCCTCCTCCTCCGCTGTGAAGAAGCCCTCGGGCGCGTCGGGGAGGCTCGGCGGTGCCAAGCCGCGGAGAGGGCCTCTCGGGGACGTGTCCCGCTCGCTGGCACGCACGCACGAAGGCGGAAGCCCGGTTGGAGGGGCCGTACGTGCTGGGCTTCCGTTGCCGTTGTCCCCAGGACCTTGTGGTGCGGGCGGCCGCGTTTCGGGCGGCCGCTCTTCCTTTCCTTGCGATCGATGAGGCTTTTCGGGTCGCGTCGGAGAGGGCCCCCGGCGGCCCG
>JAJNNQ010000146.1:40000-47500 GCA_027886175.1 Phylloscopus collybita | reverse complement strand
CCTGGGTAGACCTGGCCGCCGCCGCCGGGCCGCCTGCAAAGACTTCCCTGGGTAGACCTGGCCGCCGCTACCAGGCAATCTGCAGACACTTCCCTGGGTAGACCTGGCCGCCGCCGCCGGGCCGCCTGCAGACACTTCCCTGGGTAGACCTGGCCGCCGCCGGCGGGCCGCCTGCATTGACTTCCCTGGGTAGACCTGGCCGCCGCCGCCGGGCCGTCTGCAAAGACTTCCCTGGGTAGACCTGGCCGCCGCTACCAGGCAATCTGCAGACACTTCCCTGGGTAGACCTGGCCGCCGCTGCCAGGCAATCTGCAGACACTTCCCTGGGTAGACCTGGCCGCCGGCTGCAATGATTTTCCTGGGTAGACCTGGCCGCCGCCGCCGGGCCACCTGCATTGACTTCCCTGGGTAGACCTGGCCGCCGCCGCCGGGCCGCCTGCAAAGACTTCCCTGGGTAGACCTGGCCGCCGGCTGCAATGATTTTCCTGGGTAGACCTGGCCGCCGCTGGCGGGCCACCTGCAGACAGACACTTCCCTGGGTAGACCTGGCCGCCGCCGGCGGGCCGCCTGCAGACACTTCCCTGGGTAGACCTGGCCGCCGCCGGCGGGCCGCCTGCATTGACTTCCCTGGGTAGACCTGGCCGCCGCCGCCGGGCCGTCTGCAAAGACTTCCCTGGGTAGACCTGGCCGCCGCTACCAGGCAATCTGCAGACACTTCCCTGGGTAGACCTGGCCGCCGCTGCCAGGCAATCTGCAGACACTTCCCTGGGTAGACCTGGCCGCCGGCTGCAATGATTTTCCTGGGTAGACCTGGCCGCCGCCGCCGGGCCACCTGCATTGACTTCCCTGGGTAGACCTGGCCGCCGCCGCCGGGCCGCCTGCAAAGACTTCCCTGGGTAGACCTGGCCGCCGGCTGCAATGATTTTCCTGGGTAGACCTGGCCGCCGCTGGCGGGCCACCTGCAGACACTTCCCTGGGTAGACCTGGCCGCCGCCGCCGGGCCGCCTGCAGACACTTCCCTGGGTAGACCTGGCCGCCGCCGGCGGGCCGCCTGCATTGACTTCCCTGGGTAGACCTGGCCGCCGCCGCCGGGCCGTCTGCAAAGACTTCCCTGGGTAGACCTGGCCGCCGCCGCCGGGCCGCCTGCAAAGACTTCCCTGGGTAGACCTGGCCGCCGCCGCCGGGCCGCCTGCAAAGGCTTCCCTGGGTAGAACTGGCCGCCGCCGCCGCCGGGCCGCCTGCAGAGACTTCCCACGGTAGAGCTGGCCGCCCCCGCCGGGCAGGCTGCCGCCGCTGAGAGCCCGTGCAGGGGCAGAAGCAGCTCGGAGGCGGTGCCGGGGAGGCTGCCGCTAGCGGACGGGGCGCCCCCTAGCCTCGCGCGGCAGCCGCGACAGACTAGAGGGCAGGGGCAGGGGACGGGGTGAGCGGGCAGGCGGGAGCACGCGTGTTATGTGTGTGCATGCGCACGTGTGTGGCTGTGCTCGGGTGTGCGTGGCGCTCTGAGAGACGTCCGTGTGTGGAGCGGGGGTGTGCGTCACTGTGTCTGACTCTCTCTGTGTGAACGCGGGCAGAGGGCCGGCCGGCAGCTTCGTGCCGGCCCCGGGCGCCCTGGCGCCGAGGCCCCGCGGCCCGCCAGACCCGCTCCGAGAGCCGAAGACCTCTGCGGACCGTGAAGGGACCGACCTGAAAGCGGCTGCTCGCTCGCCGCCCGGCTCGCCGCGGCCTCTATCAGTGGGTGGGTGGGTGCGCGGGGCGGGGCGGGGCGGGGCCGGGCCGGCCGGCGCTCAGGGGGCTACAGAGAGGAGCGCGCACGGCGCTCCGTCACCGTCACCGTCCCGTCCCGCCCCGTCCCGCGGCGCCCCCTGCCGTCCTGGCGGGTGCTGCGTGGGCCGGGTGGGCTCGTCCGCCCCCTGTCGCCCGTCGAGGGGAAAGCAGGAAGACCTCTTCTCCTTCGGCCTCCGCCCCCGGTCGCCAAAGCCGCTGGGTAGACGTGATCTCCGCCTTTGGCTACACTTAGGTCCCGGTGCCGAGAGCCTGGGTCGACCAGGCCGCCTCAGCCGGACGCGGTGCTCAGACCCTGGGTAGACCTGGCCGCCGCCGGCAGACCCGCTGGTCAAAGCCTGGGGTAGACCTGGCCGCCGCCGCCGGACCGGCTGCTTAGACCCTGGGTAGACCTGGCCGCCGCCGGCGGACCGACTGCTCAGTCCCTGGGTAGACCTGGCCGCCGCCGGCAGACCCGCTGGTCAAAGCCTGGGGTAGACCTGGCCGCCGCCGCCGGACCGGCTCCTGAGACCCAGGGTAGACCTGGCCGCCGCCGGCAGACCCGCTGGTCAAAGCCTGGGGTAGACCTGGCCGCCGCCGCCGGACCGGCTCCTTAGACCCAGGGTAGACCTGGCCGCCGCCGGCGGACCGGCTGCTCAGTCCCTGGGTAGACCTGGCCGCCGCCGCCGGACCGGCGGCTTAGACCTTGGGTAGACCTGGCCGCCGCCGGCGGACCGGCTGTTCAGACCCTGGGTAGACCTGGCCGCCGCCGCCGGACCGGCTGCTTAGACCCTGGGTAGACCTGGCCGCCGCGGTCGCACTTAGTGCCGGAAGGTCAAGCCTGGGGTAGACCTGGCCGCCGCCGCCGGACTTGCTGCTTTGACTCTGGGCAGACCTGCTATCCCCGACCGGTCCGCCGGCCCGCTGGCCTGCCCGCCTGCCTTCATACGCAGCTGCGCACACAACTGCTCGCACGTGCTCCTCCCCTCCCCGAACGCCGGGACGTGGAAGGCGGCCGACTTCTCTCGGCCTGCTCGCCGAAGACCCTGGCCGCCTCGGCCTCGGCCTGCTCCTTGCCCTGCCGCCGCCGCCGCCGACAGCCTGGGCGGGGGCAGAAGAAGCCCGGAGGCGGTGCCGGGGAGGCAGGCGCTAGCGGGCCGGGCGCCCCCAACCCTCGCTGGGCGGGGGCGGGAGAAGCCCGAAGGCGGGGCCGGGGAGGCTGATGCCGGAGGGCGGGGCGCCCCCAAGCCTCGCGCGGCGGCCGCGGCAGACTGGAGGGCAGGGCCGCGGGCGGGGTGAGCGGGCGGGGGGAGCACGCGTGTTATGTGTGTGCGCGCACACGTGTGCGGCTGCGCTGGGGTGTGTGTGGCGCTCTGAGGGACGTCCGTGTGTGGAGCGGGGGTGTGCGTCACTGTGTCTGTCTCTCTTGTGTGAACGCGGGCAGAGGGCCGGCCGGCGGCTTCGTGCCGGCCCCGGGCGCCTTGGCGCCGAGGCTCCGCGGCCCCCCAGGCGTGCTCCGAGAGCCGAAGACCTCTGCGGACCGTGAAGGGACCGACCTCCAAGCGGCTGCCCGCTCGCCGGCCGCCCCGCCGCGGCCTCCGTCGCTGGGTGGGCGGGTAGGAGGGCGGGGCGGAGCGGCGCGGAGCCGGACGGGACCAGGCGAGGCGCTCCCCGGGGCCGGCGCCATGGTCCCCGGACCGCCGCCGCCTGGACGGGCGTCCCCTCGCCGCCGTCCACCCGAAGGTTCTCTTTTGGGGGGGGGGTCGGGCGTGGCGACACCGTCGCCACGGTTCGGTGTGTCAGCAGGCCGATTGCAGGGCACAAGGTGCCGATTAGCTCGGCTGGAAGTGGACGGGGAGCAAACGGAAAACTATAAAGTGTGCCAGGAGTATTTTTTCCTGGAAAAGATCCTTCTTCCAAGCAATTAGTACAGTCATTCTTTCAGAGGGGGGCAAACCCCCCCCCCCCCCCCCCCCCCCCACCAAAAAAAGAAAAAACCAAAACTAAAAAAAAAAAAAAACACAAAAAAAAAAAAAAATCAAAAACCCCCAAAAAAACCTAAAAAAAAAAAAAAAAGGTGGGCGGAGCTGTTTGTTGAA
Source organism: Phylloscopus collybita (assembly GCA_027886175.1). Taxonomy (NCBI): domain Eukaryota; kingdom Metazoa; phylum Chordata; class Aves; order Passeriformes; family Phylloscopidae; genus Phylloscopus; species Phylloscopus collybita. The sequence continues at coordinate 43,640 of JAJNNQ010000146.1, read as the reverse complement.
AATACGTCGTGGTCTCGAAGGCGGGTCGATCGGGCGGGACAGGGCTGCTAGAGCCATCCGGCTCCGTGGCCCTACGGGGCTCGGGGCTTCTCCCGGTCCCGGGACGGTAGCGGCATGCCTTGTCTAGCCAGCCCCGTGGCCGGCCGAAGCCATCAGCCGTAGCCGGAGACGTCGGCGCGGCGCTGCGGCGGCGGGCGGTCACGGGGCGAACAGGTCTACCCCGCTCCGGCGGGACTTGGTGTTTCGACCTCTGGGTAGACCTGGCCGCCGCGGCCGCACTTAGTGCCGGCGCCTTCAGCCCTGGGTAGACCTGGCCGCCCCGCCTCGGCGCCGAGGCTCCGCGGCCCTCCAGGCGTGCTCCGAGAGCCGAAGACCTCTGCGGACCGTGAAGGGACCGACCTCCAAGCGGCTGCACGCTCGCCGGCCGCCCCGCCGCGGCCTCCATCAGTGGGTGGGTGGGTGGGTGGGTGGGTGGGTGGGTGGGTGGGTGGGTGGGTGGGTGGGTAGGTAGGCGGGGCGGGGCGGGGCGGGGCGGGGCGGAGCCGGAGCCGGCGAGGCTAAGAAACCCAGCAACAACAACAGAAAAAAAAAAAAAAAAAAAAAAGGGGTGGGCTGTTTGTTTAAAATACGTCCTGATCTCGAAAGAGGGTCGATCGGGCGGGACAGGGCTGCTAGAGCCATCCGGCTCCGTGGCCCTACGGGGCTCGGGGCTTCTCCCGGTCCCGGGACGGTAGCGGCATGCCTTGTCTAGCCAGCCCCGTGGCCGGCCGAAGCCATCAGCCGTAGCCGGAGACGTCGGCGCGGCGCTGCGGCGGCGGGCGGTCACGGGGCGAACAGGTCTACCCCGCTCCGGCGGGACTTGGTGTTTCGACCTCTGGGTAGACCTGGCCGCCGCGGCCGCACTTGGCGCCGGCGCGTTCAGCTCTGGGTAGACCTGGCCGCCGCGAGCGCACTTAGTGCCGGCGCCTTCAGCCCTGGGTAGACCTGGCCGCCCCGCCTCGGCGCCGAGGCTCCGCGGCCCCCCAGGCGTGCTCCGAAAGCCGAAGACCTCTGCGGACCGTGAAGGGACCGACCTCCAAGCGGCTGCCCGCTCGCCGGCCGCCCCGCCGCGGCCTCCGTCGCTGGGTGGGCGGGTAGGTGGGCGGGGCGGAGCGGCGCGGAGCCGGACGGGACCAGACGAGGCGCGCCCCGGGGCCGGCGCCATGGTTCCCGGACCGCCGCCGCCTGGACGGGCGTCCCCTCCCCGCCGTCCACCCGAAGGTTCTCTTTTGAGGGGGGTCGGGCGTGGCGACACCGTCGCCACGGTTCGGTGTGTCAGCAGGCCGATTGCAGGGCACAAGGTGCCGATTAGCTCGGCTGGAAGTGGACGGGGAGCAAACGGAAAACTATAAAGTGAGCCAGGAGTATTTTTTCCTGGAAAAGATCCTTCTTCCAAGCAATTAGTACAGTCATTCTTTCAGAGGGGGGCAAACCCCCCCCCCACCAAAAAAAAAAAAAAAAGAGAACCAAAGCCAAAAAAAAACCCACAAAAAAAAAAAAAATCAAAAACCCCAAAAAAAACTAAAAAAAAAAAAAAAGGTGGGCGGAGCTGTTTGTTGAAAATACGTCGTGGTCTCGAAAGAGGGTCGATCGGGCGGGACAGGGCTGCTAGAGCCATCCGGCTTCGTGGCCCTACGGGGCTCGGGGCTTCTCCCGGTCCCGGGACGGTAGCGGCATGCCTTGTCTAGCCAGCCCCGTGGCCGGCCGAAGCCATCAGCCGTAGCCGGAGACGTCGGCGCGGCGCTGCGGCGGCGGGCGGTCACGGGGCGAACAGGTCTACCCCGCTCCGGCGGGACTTGGTGTTTCGACCTCTGGGTAGACCTGGCCGCCGCGGCCGCACTTAGCGCCGGCGCGTTCAGCTCTGGGTAGACCTGGCCGCCGCGAGCGCACTTAGTGCCGGCGCCTTCAGCCCTGGGTAGACCTGGCCGCCCCGCCTCGGCGCCGAGACTCCGCGGCCCCCCAGGCGTGCTCCGAGGGCCGAAGACCTCTGCGGACCGTGAAGGGACCGACCTCCAAGCGGCTGCCCGCTCGCCGGCCGCCCCGCCGCGGCCTCCATCAGTGGGTGGGTGGGTGGGTGGGTGGGTGGGTGGGTAGGTAGGCGGGGCGGGGCGGGGCGGGGCGGGGCGGAGCGGAGCCGGAGCCGGCGAGGCTAAGAAACCCAGCAACAACAACAGAAAAAAAAAAAAAAAAAAAAAAAAAAAAAAAAAAAAAAAAAAAAAAAGGTGGGCGGAGCTGTTTGTTTAAAATACGTCCTGATCTCGAAAGAGGGTCGATCGGGCGGGACAGGGCTGCTAGAGCCATCCGGCTCCGAAGCCCTACGGGGCTCTGGGCTTCTCTCGGTCCCGGGACGGTAGCGGCATGCCTTGTCTAGCCAGCCCCGCGGCCGGCCGCTGCCATTAGCCGTACCCGGAGGCGTCACTCACGGGGCGAACAGGTCTACCCCGCTCCGGGGCCGGCGGAGTCCGCCGTTCCGCCGCCGCAGGCGCCGGTGGGGCGCTGTGGCGGCGGGCGGTCACGGGGCGAACAGGTCTACCCCGCTCCGGCGGGACTTAGGCAAATTTCGGCGGGGCCTTGGGTAGACCTGTTCTCCCCGGTGCTCCCGGAAGTTCACCGAGGGGTCGCTGTTGTCGGTCGCCTCCGGTTACGTCACCGTAGGAAGCGGCGCGCGCCGGTGCGCCGCCACGGTCGCGATCGAGTCGTTGTCTTGGGGGCCTCAGCAGCCTTGGACTCGTCTGTCCGTATTACGGGAGCGTGACTGACGGGCCGCATCCCCGCAGGCTGGTCCCGTGCCTGTGTCCGAGAGGACGAGTCGCGTGGCTCTGTCCCGGGTTCCCGTCTCGCCCAGCCAGGACTGGGTGCAGTGGTGGTGGTGTGGTGGTGAGCAAGCCGCGAGCGCGTCCCGCTCCGGCCCGGCCTCGCGTGCCGGCTTCGCGAAGGGCGAGGGCCCCCGCGTCCCCCCGGGGACGTGGTGGTCGGTGAGGCGGCGGCGCCTCTTCGCCCTTCTTTGCCCTCGGCCTTAAGCCGGGGCCCGCTCTGCCGGGCGTGTTTTTTTTTTCGGCGGGGTCCGTCCGGTGCAGGCGGCCGGCGGCCCCGCGAGAAAGAGAGAGAGAAAGGGTGCGCGTGGCCGGGGCTCTGGGCCCCGTCGAGAGACGGCCGCTGAGGCTTTCCCCGGCCTTTCCCGAGAGCCCCGAGGACGGGCCCGGTCGGCCGAGGTGGCGGCGCCCCGTTCCCCGCTCCTCCCGACTTTCGTTGGCCAGCGTGGGGTGTTCCGTGTCGGAAGTGCTGCGGGGACGCTCCCGTGGGGCGCGTGGCCTTGCCTCGGCCTGTGGCTCGAGGGGCTCGGTGACGGGAGCCGCCCGATGAGAGCGGTGTGGGTGGGGCGGGGTGGCGGCACCCCGTTCTTTTCCCCCCGCCCACCGCGTGTCGTTGTCGAGTCGTCCCCCTTCCTCGGCCTTAAGCCGGGGACCCGCGTAGCGGGCCGGGATGTGGCGCGGGCCGGCGGCCGGCCGCGGTGGCCGGCTCGCCTTGGCGTGCGGACGGACCCGAACCCGACAGAGAGCCCCGGGGAGATGTGGCGGGCGAGGCGGCGGCGCCTCGCCCT
>JAJNNQ010000146.1:32500-35000 GCA_027886175.1 Phylloscopus collybita | reverse complement strand
CCTAGCGCTCCGCGTCTCGGCGGCCCCGCCGCTTTTTCTCCCCTCCCCTCCTTCGGCGTCGTCAAACGCTGAAAGCGTGGTGGGGGGGGGAGCGGAGCGGAAAGGGCCGCCGAGCCGGGCGGAGGTTTAAAGACTCGGGCGGCTCGGCGCGGCCCCGCCGCAGCGGCGGCGGAGTCGGCGGCGGCGGCGGGTCCGGCGGGCGGCGGCGCGGCGCCATCGAGGGGTGGGGAGCTACTCCCGCCGATCCCCTGCGGTGGTGTCCGTTGCGGCCGGCCGCGCTCCCGGTCGTCGGCGTCGTCCCGCCGCGCGCGCGCGCGGGGGCCACCCGTTGCCGCGCCGGGGAGGGGCTCCCTGCCCCCCCCTCTCCGCGGCCCGGTCTCGGCGGAGAGGCCGTGGCGCGCGATCCGGCCGCGGGGCCGACCCGCCGGCCTCGAAACGGGGCGACCGCGCCGGCGGCGGAGAGCGCGTGCTCTCCGCCCTTCCTCGGCCGCGGGGTCGCGGCCGCCGGGGCCCGCCCGCGCGCTCGCTTTTTCTCCTCGGCCGCCGTCGCGGTCCGTCCGCGCGCGTGGCGCCGCGCCGGGCGCGGCCGCGCCTTTCCTCGCTCCTCCTCTCTCTCCCCTCGACGGCCTTTCTTCCCCGAAGGCGCCGCGGCGGCGGCGCCGTCCGCCGGCCGTCTCTGCCTCGATCGCCGGCCCGCCCGGGTCGAGCGCTCTGCGGTTCCCTCCGTCGCTGGATGCCGACGAGTGCGGCCGACCCCGTGCCGAGCGGCGGCGTCGCCGCTCGACGGGTGTCCCCCTCGGGGGGTGGTCGGCCGGGAGGCGCCTGCCGTCGCCTGTGGCGGTCCCGGCCCGAGCCCCGCCCGTCGCTTCCCCGTCTCCCCTCCCGGGCCGCGTGTGGGCCGAACGGACGGGCCTGCGGGGCGGCCGCGGGGGCGCTCCCCGTCCCGGTCTCTGAGCGGAAGCGAGGAGAGCGGGCGTTGCCCCCCGGCTCAGCCCCGTCAGAGCCCTCCACCGGGCGCGTGCTCGTTGGCAAGGGGGCCCGGACGGTGCGAAGAGGCGGCGGCGGTCTCGGGAGTGCGGCCGCAGGGGCGGCGGGTCTGCCGCCCGGCAGGCCTCGGGCGCTCGCGATGCCGGCTCGGGACTCGGTGGCGTCCGCCTCCGGCGCCGGTGGCGGGGCGCGGCCGTCAGACGCGAAGCCTTCCGGCGGGAGCGGTCCCGCGCGGGGTCGCGTCGGCGAGGCGGTTCGTCGCCGCGGGTCGTCTCGGGCGTCGCGAGGCTGCTGGGGAAGAGCCAGAGGCAGAGAGCGAGAGAAGGGCCGGCCGCGTCGGCGGCGCGGCGGTGCTCCGCGGGCGTCCGCGGCGCGGTCGAGGGAAAAGCGAGTCGCGGGGCGGGGGCCGACGGTCGCGCCCCCGGCTCCCCCGGTGGCGCGCGTGCGTCGTTCCCGTCAGAGAGGCCGGGCGGGCCGTGCCTCCCACCGCAGTCCGGCGCGCGCCGCGCGGCTCTCTCCGCGCGGAGACCGGGCCGAGCCCGGGCGCCTGGGCCGCCTCCGAAGGACGGCATGCGAGGCCGGCGCCTCCCCTCGCGGGGGGAGGCGGTCGGGGGTGCGGGCCCCCCCGGCTTCATTTTTGCCGGCCTTCGGAGCGTTGCGTGGGGTTAATTTTTTTTTCCCCTCCGCCTCCTCACGGTCGGTCGTGTGTGTGCTCGTACGGTCGCAGGCGAGGCGCGTCCTCGCCGAGCAAAAAGGGGGCCGTTCCACGCGAGCGGTCCCGGCCCCTCCGCGCGCGCGGAGTCGGTGCCGAAAGCCAGACAACTCTTAGCGGTGGATCACTCGGCTCGTGCGTCGATGAAGAACGCAGCTAGCTGCGAGAATTAATGTGAATTGCAGGACACATTGATCATCGACACTTCGAACGCACTTGCGGCCCCGGGTTCCTCCCGGGGCTACGCCTGTCTGAGCGTCGCGTGACGATCAATCGCCGTCCGGGGGGGGTCACCCCGGCGGCGCGGCTGGGGGTTTTCTCGCAGGCCCGTCGTAAGCCGCGGTCGCCCGGCGGCGGTGGCGGGCGGGCGGGTGAGCGAGCGGGCGGCGGTCGGCCGGTGCCCCGTAGGGGGGAAGGGCGGTGGCGCCGCGGGTCGGCGAGGGAAGCGGTTTTCCTCGGCGGCCTCGGTCCCCCGTCCTCGCCCCGCGGGGCCCGGCGGCCGTCGGTCGTCGCGGTCCGTCCGTTCCGTTCCGCGTCTGTCGGAGCGCCGCGCCAAAGGGCCTTCGTCCCCTTAAATGCAGACTCGGGGAGCGCTCCGTAGCTCCCCGCTCCCGGAGCGAGCCGCAGGGGCGGAGCTCGTCCTCGACCGGGGGCCGCGCCGCGGTGCTCGGCGGCGGCGCGGCGGCCGGGGAAGAGAGCGAGAAGTCTAGACGGCGTCGCGGACGCGGCGCCGCGAGGGGGCCCGGAGAGAGAAAAGGGCGAGAATGGGGGGGCGAGGCGCGGGCCTCGCCCCCCGGGGCT
>JAJNNQ010000146.1:17500-25000 GCA_027886175.1 Phylloscopus collybita | reverse complement strand
GAGGGCCGGCCGGCAGCTTCGTGCCGGCCCCGGGCGCCCTGGCGCCGAGGCCCCGCGGCCCGCCAGACCCGCTCCGAGAGCCGAAGACCTCTGCGGACCGTGAAGGGACCGACCTGAAAGCGGCTGCTCGCTCGCCGCCCGGCTCGCCGCGGCCTCTATCAGTGGGTGGGTGGGTGCGCGGGGCGGGGCGGGGCGGGGCCGGGCCGGCCGGCGCTCAGGGGGCTACAGAGAGGAGCGCGCACGGCGCTCCGTCACCGTCACCGTCCCGTCCCGCCCCGTCCCGCGGCGCCCCCTGCCGTCCTGGCGGGTGCTGCGTGGGCCGGGTGGGCTCGTCCGCCCCCTGTCGCCCGTCGAGGGGAAAGCAGGAAGACCTCTTCTCCTTCGGCCTCCGCCCCCGGTCGCCAAAGCCGCTGGGTAGACGTGATCTCCGCCTTTGGCTACACTTAGGTCCCGGTGCCGAGAGCCTGGGTCGACCAGGCCGCCTCAGCCGGACGCGGTGCTCAGACCCTGGGTAGACCTGGCCGCCGCCGGCAGACCCGCTGGTCAAAGCCTGGGGTAGACCTGGCCGCCGCCGCCGGACCGGCTGCTTAGACCCTGGGTAGACCTGGCCGCCGCCGGCGGACCGACTGCTCAGTCCCTGGGTAGACCTGGCCGCCGCCGGCAGACCCGCTGGTCAAAGCCTGGGGTAGACCTGGCCGCCGCCGCCGGACCGGCTCCTGAGACCCAGGGTAGACCTGGCCGCCGCCGGCAGACCCGCTGGTCAAAGCCTGGGGTAGACCTGGCCGCCGCCGCCGGACCGGCTCCTTAGACCCAGGGTAGACCTGGCCGCCGCCGGCGGACCGGCTGCTCAGTCCCTGGGTAGACCTGGCCGCCGCCGCCGGACCGGCGGCTTAGACCTTGGGTAGACCTGGCCGCCGCCGGCGGACCGGCTGTTCAGACCCTGGGTAGACCTGGCCGCCGCCGCCGGACCGGCTGCTTAGACCCTGGGTAGACCTGGCCGCCGCGGTCGCACTTAGTGCCGGAAGGTCAAGCCTGGGGTAGACCTGGCCGCCGCCGCCGGACTTGCTGCTTTGACTCTGGGCAGACCTGCTATCCCCGACCGGTCCGCCGGCCCGCTGGCCTGCCCGCCTGCCTTCATACGCAGCTGCGCACACAACTGCTCGCACGTGCTCCTCCCCTCCCCGAACGCCGGGACGTGGAAGGCGGCCGACTTCTCTCGGCCTGCTCGCCGAAGACCCTGGCCGCCTCGGCCTCGGCCTGCTCCTTGCCCTGCCGCCGCCGCCGCCGACAGCCTGGGCGGGGGCAGAAGAAGCCCGGAGGCGGTGCCGGGGAGGCAGGCGCTAGCGGGCCGGGCGCCCCCAACCCTCGCTGGGCGGGGGCGGGAGAAGCCCGAAGGCGGGGCCGGGGAGGCTGATGCCGGAGGGCGGGGCGCCCCCAAGCCTCGCGCGGCGGCCGCGGCAGACTGGAGGGCAGGGCCGCGGGCGGGGTGAGCGGGCGGGGGGAGCACGCGTGTTATGTGTGTGCGCGCACACGTGTGCGGCTGCGCTGGGGTGTGTGTGGCGCTCTGAGGGACGTCCGTGTGTGGAGCGGGGGTGTGCGTCACTGTGTCTGTCTCTCTTGTGTGAACGCGGGCAGAGGGCCGGCCGGCGGCTTCGTGCCGGCCCCGGGCGCCTTGGCGCCGAGGCTCCGCGGCCCCCCAGGCGTGCTCCGAGAGCCGAAGACCTCTGCGGACCGTGAAGGGACCGACCTCCAAGCGGCTGCCCGCTCGCCGGCCGCCCCGCCGCGGCCTCCGTCGCTGGGTGGGCGGGTAGGAGGGCGGGGCGGAGCGGCGCGGAGCCGGACGGGACCAGGCGAGGCGCTCCCCGGGGCCGGCGCCATGGTCCCCGGACCGCCGCCGCCTGGACGGGCGTCCCCTCGCCGCCGTCCACCCGAAGGTTCTCTTTTGGGGGGGGGGTCGGGCGTGGCGACACCGTCGCCACGGTTCGGTGTGTCAGCAGGCCGATTGCAGGGCACAAGGTGCCGATTAGCTCGGCTGGAAGTGGACGGGGAGCAAACGGAAAACTATAAAGTGTGCCAGGAGTATTTTTTCCTGGAAAAGATCCTTCTTCCAAGCAATTAGTACAGTCATTCTTTCAGAGGGGGGCAAACCCCCCCCCCCCCCCCCCCCCCACCAAAAAAAGAAAAAACCAAAACTAAAAAAAAAAAAAAACACAAAAAAAAAAAAAAATCAAAAACCCCCAAAAAAACCTAAAAAAAAAAAAAAAAGGTGGGCGGAGCTGTTTGTTGAAAATACGTCGTGGTCTCGAAGGCGGGTCGATCGGGCGGGACAGGGCTGCTAGAGCCATCCGGCTCCGTGGCCCTACGGGGCTCGGGGCTTCTCCCGGTCCCGGGACGGTAGCGGCATGCCTTGTCTAGCCGGCCCCGTGGCCGGCCGCAGCCATCAGCCGTAGCCGGAGACGTCGGCGCGGCGCTGCGGCGGCGGGCGGTCACGGGGCGAACAGGTCTACCCCGCTCCGGCGGGACTTGGTGTTTCGACCTCTGGGTAGACCTGGCCGCCGCGGCCGCACTTAGCGCCGGCGCGTTCAGCTCTGGGTAGACCTGGCCGCCGCGAGCGCACTTAGCGCCGGCGCGTTCAGCCCTGGGTAGACCTGGCCGCCCCGCCTCGGCGCCGAGGCTCCGCGGCCCTCCAGGCGTGCTCCGAGAGCCGAAGACCTCTGCGGACCGTGAAGGGACCGACCTCCAAGCGACTGCCCGCTCGCCGGCCGCCCCGCCGCGGCCTCCGTCGCTGGGTGGGCGGGTAGGTGGGCGGGGCGGAGCGGCGCGGAGCCGGACGGGACCAGACGAGGCGCGCCCCGGGGCCGGCGCCATGGTTCCCGGACCGCCGCCGCCTGGACGGGCGTCCCCTCCCCGCCGTCCACCCGAAGGTTCTCTTTTGAGGGGGGTCGGGCGTGGCGACACCGTCGCCACGGTTCGGTGTGTCAGCAGGCCGATTGCAGGGCACAAGGTGCCGATTAGCTCGGCTGGAAGTGGACGGGGAGCAAACGGAAAACTATAAAGTGAGCCAGGAGTATTTCTTCCTGGAAAAGATCCTTCTTCCAAGCAATTAGTACAGTCATTCTTTCAGAGGGGGGCAAACCCCCCCCCCCCCACCAAAAAAAAAACAAACCAAAACCAAAAAAAAACCCACCAAAAAAAAAAAAAAAATCAAAAACCCCAAAAAATACCTAAAAAAAAAAAAAAGGTGGGCGGAGCTGTTTGTTGAAAATACGTCGTGGTCTCGAAGGCGGGTCGATCGGGCGAGACAGGGCTGCTAGAGCCATCCGGCTCCGTGGCCCTACGGGGCTCGGGGCTTCTCCCGGTCCCGGGACGGTAGCGGCATGCCTTGTCTAGCCAGCCCCGTGGCCGGCCGAAGCCATCAGCCGTAGCCGGAGACGTCGGCGCGGCGCTGCGGCGGCGGGCGGTCACGGGGCGAACAGGTCTACCCCGCTCCGGCGGGACTTGGTGTTTCGACCTCTGGGTAGACCTGGCCGCCGCGGCCGCACTTAGTGCCGGCGCCTTCAGCCCTGGGTAGACCTGGCCGCCCCGCCTCGGCGCCGAGGCTCCGCGGCCCTCCAGGCGTGCTCCGAGAGCCGAAGACCTCTGCGGACCGTGAAGGGACCGACCTCCAAGCGGCTGCACGCTCGCCGGCCGCCCCGCCGCGGCCTCCATCAGTGGGTGGGTGGGTGAGTGGGTGGGTGGGTGGGTGGGTGGGTGGGTGGGTGGGTGGGTGGGTAGGTAGGCGGGGCGGGGCGGGGCGGGGCGGGGCGGAGCCGGAGCCGGCGAGGCTAAGAAACCCAGCAACAACAACAGAAAAAAAAAAAAAAAAAAAAAAGGGGTGGGCTGTTTGTTTAAAATACGTCCTGATCTCGAAAGAGGGTCGATCGGGCGGGACAGGGCTGCTAGAGCCATCCGGCTCCGTGGCCCTACGGGGCTCGGGGCTTCTCCCGGTCCCGGGACGGTAGCGGCATGCCTTGTCTAGCCAGCCCCGTGGCCGGCCGAAGCCATCAGCCGTAGCCGGAGACGTCGGCGCGGCGCTGCGGCGGCGGGCGGTCACGGGGCGAACAGGTCTACCCCGCTCCGGCGGGACTTGGTGTTTCGACCTCTGGGTAGACCTGGCCGCCGCGGCCGCACTTGGCGCCGGCGCGTTCAGCTCTGGGTAGACCTGGCCGCCGCGAGCGCACTTAGTGCCGGCGCCTTCAGCCCTGGGTAGACCTGGCCGCCCCGCCTCGGCGCCGAGGCTCCGCGGCCCCCCAGGCGTGCTCCGAAAGCCGAAGACCTCTGCGGACCGTGAAGGGACCGACCTCCAAGCGGCTGCCCGCTCGCCGGCCGCCCCGCCGCGGCCTCCGTCGCTGGGTGGGCGGGTAGGTGGGCGGGGCGGAGCGGCGCGGAGCCGGACGGGACCAGACGAGGCGCGCCCCGGGGCCGGCGCCATGGTTCCCGGACCGCCGCCGCCTGGACGGGCGTCCCCTCCCCGCCGTCCACCCGAAGGTTCTCTTTTGAGGGGGGTCGGGCGTGGCGACACCGTCGCCACGGTTCGGTGTGTCAGCAGGCCGATTGCAGGGCACAAGGTGCCGATTAGCTCGGCTGGAAGTGGACGGGGAGCAAACGGAAAACTATAAAGTGAGCCAGGAGTATTTTTTCCTGGAAAAGATCCTTCTTCCAAGCAATTAGTACAGTCATTCTTTCAGAGGGGGGCAAACCCCCCCCCCACCAAAAAAAAAAAAAAAAGAGAACCAAAGCCAAAAAAAAACCCACAAAAAAAAAAAAAATCAAAAACCCCAAAAAAAACTAAAAAAAAAAAAAAAGGTGGGCGGAGCTGTTTGTTGAAAATACGTCGTGGTCTCGAAAGAGGGTCGATCGGGCGGGACAGGGCTGCTAGAGCCATCCGGCTTCGTGGCCCTACGGGGCTCGGGGCTTCTCCCGGTCCCGGGACGGTAGCGGCATGCCTTGTCTAGCCAGCCCCGTGGCCGGCCGAAGCCATCAGCCGTAGCCGGAGACGTCGGCGCGGCGCTGCGGCGGCGGGCGGTCACGGGGCGAACAGGTCTACCCCGCTCCGGCGGGACTTGGTGTTTCGACCTCTGGGTAGACCTGGCCGCCGCGGCCGCACTTAGCGCCGGCGCGTTCAGCTCTGGGTAGACCTGGCCGCCGCGAGCGCACTTAGTGCCGGCGCCTTCAGCCCTGGGTAGACCTGGCCGCCCCGCCTCGGCGCCGAGACTCCGCGGCCCCCCAGGCGTGCTCCGAGGGCCGAAGACCTCTGCGGACCGTGAAGGGACCGACCTCCAAGCGGCTGCCCGCTCGCCGGCCGCCCCGCCGCGGCCTCCATCAGTGGGTGGGTGGGTGGGTGGGTGGGTGGGTGGGTAGGTAGGCGGGGCGGGGCGGGGCGGGGCGGGGCGGAGCGGAGCCGGAGCCGGCGAGGCTAAGAAACCCAGCAACAACAACAGAAAAAAAAAAAAAAAAAAAAAAAAAAAAAAAAAAAAAAAAAAAAAAAGGTGGGCGGAGCTGTTTGTTTAAAATACGTCCTGATCTCGAAAGAGGGTCGATCGGGCGGGACAGGGCTGCTAGAGCCATCCGGCTCCGAAGCCCTACGGGGCTCTGGGCTTCTCTCGGTCCCGGGACGGTAGCGGCATGCCTTGTCTAGCCAGCCCCGCGGCCGGCCGCTGCCATTAGCCGTACCCGGAGGCGTCACTCACGGGGCGAACAGGTCTACCCCGCTCCGGGGCCGGCGGAGTCCGCCGTTCCGCCGCCGCAGGCGCCGGTGGGGCGCTGTGGCGGCGGGCGGTCACGGGGCGAACAGGTCTACCCCGCTCCGGCGGGACTTAGGCAAATTTCGGCGGGGCCTTGGGTAGACCTGTTCTCCCCGGTGCTCCCGGAAGTTCACCGAGGGGTCGCTGTTGTCGGTCGCCTCCGGTTACGTCACCGTAGGAAGCGGCGCGCGCCGGTGCGCCGCCACGGTCGCGATCGAGTCGTTGTCTTGGGGGCCTCAGCAGCCTTGGACTCGTCTGTCCGTATTACGGGAGCGTGACTGACGGGCCGCATCCCCGCAGGCTGGTCCCGTGCCTGTGTCCGAGAGGACGAGTCGCGTGGCTCTGTCCCGGGTTCCCGTCTCGCCCAGCCAGGACTGGGTGCAGTGGTGGTGGTGTGGTGGTGAGCAAGCCGCGAGCGCGTCCCGCTCCGGCCCGGCCTCGCGTGCCGGCTTCGCGAAGGGCGAGGGCCCCCGCGTCCCCCCGGGGACGTGGTGGTCGGTGAGGCGGCGGCGCCTCTTCGCCCTTCTTTGCCCTCGGCCTTAAGCCGGGGCCCGCTCTGCCGGGCGTGTTTTTTTTTTCGGCGGGGTCCGTCCGGTGCAGGCGGCCGGCGGCCCCGCGAGAAAGAGAGAGAGAAAGGGTGCGCGTGGCCGGGGCTCTGGGCCCCGTCGAGAGACGGCCGCTGAGGCTTTCCCCGGCCTTTCCCGAGAGCCCCGAGGACGGGCCCGGTCGGCCGAGGTGGCGGCGCCCCGTTCCCCGCTCCTCCCGACTTTCGTTGGCCAGCGTGGGGTGTTCCGTGTCGGAAGTGCTGCGGGGACGCTCCCGTGGGGCGCGTGGCCTTGCCTCGGCCTGTGGCTCGAGGGGCTCGGTGACGGGAGCCGCCCGATGAGAGCGGTGTGGGTGGGGCGGGGTGGCGGCACCCCGTTCTTTTCCCCCCGCCCACCGCGTGTCGTTGTCGAGTCGTCCCCCTTCCTCGGCCTTAAGCCGGGGACCCGCGTAGCGGGCCGGGATGTGGCGCGGGCCGGCGGCCGGCCGCGGTGGCCGGCTCGCCTTGGCGTGCGGACGGACCCGAACCCGACAGAGAGCCCCGGGGAGATGTGGCGGGCGAGGCGGCGGCGCCTCGCCCTTCCGTCGGTCGTGACCGGCGCGATCGAGCCGCTCTGCCGCGGGCGGCCCGTGGTGTCTGGCCTGCCCCGGCTGCTGTGGTTGCCGGTGGGGCTTGGGTTCTTCCGAGCGGGTCCGCTTTTTTTTTTTTCTCTGGGCGTGCGGGCAGAGTGGGGGCTGCCTTGCCTGGCCCTTGTATTTTTTTTATTTTTTTCTCTCGTGGCCCTAAGCCGCGGCACTGAGGAAGCGAGCGCCGACCGAAGGGTCGCGGGCCCCGTTGAAGGCGAGCTTGAAGGGAGAACGAGATATGTGGTTGGGAGAAAGGGGGGAGAAGAGGAAAAAAAGCGAGCGAGAGAGGCGCGAGCCTCGTTTTCTCCCCCCCCCCCACCGGGCCCGCGGCCCCCGTGGCTTAGCACGGGGTCGTGCGACGCGCGCTGTGTGCTTTTTTTTTTTTTGCCGTCCCCCCGGCTTTTTTTCCGGAGGGAAGCCGATCGCCGCGAGGCGGGCGAAAGCCGGTGGCCCCGTGGCGTGGTCGGTGGCGCTTTCTGTCGCACGCTCGGTCGGGGTTCCCCGGCGGTGCCGGGGTTCCCCGGCGGTGCCGGGGTCCCCCGTCTCG
>JAJNNQ010000146.1:0-5000 GCA_027886175.1 Phylloscopus collybita | reverse complement strand
GGGCGGGGCAGGCAGCCGCGGGGGGCGCTAGAGGGCTGCAGAGAGGAGCGCGCCCGCCCCCTGTCGCCCGGCGAGGGGAAAGCAGGTAGACCTGTTCTCTCCGTTCGCCCTTTGCATCCGGTCGCCAGACCGCCGGGTAGACCTGGTCTCCACCTCCGGGTGGACTTGGTGCCCGGAGAGCCCTACCCCTAGGGTAGACCTGTTGTCCCTCCCGGTTCTGCCCCAGGTCCGGAAGCCGCCGGGAAGACTTGTTCTCTCCGTTTCGCCCCTTGCACCCGGTGCCGAGACCCCCGGTAGACCTGGCCGCCGCCGCCGCCGAGCCGGCTGCATTACCTTCCCTGGGTAGACCTGGCCGCCGCCGCCGGGCCGCCTGCAAAGACTTCCCTGGGTAGACCTGGCCGCCGCTACCAGGCAATCTGCAGACACTTCCCTGGGTAGACCTGGCCGCCGCCGCCGGGCCGCCTGCAGACACTTCCCTGGGTAGACCTGGCCGCCGCCGGCGGGCCGCCTGCATTGACTTCCCTGGGTAGACCTGGCCGCCGCCGCCGGGCCGTCTGCAAAGACTTCCCTGGGTAGACCTGGCCGCCGCTACCAGGCAATCTGCAGACACTTCCCTGGGTAGACCTGGCCGCCGCTGCCAGGCAATCTGCAGACACTTCCCTGGGTAGACCTGGCCGCCGGCTGCAATGATTTTCCTGGGTAGACCTGGCCGCCGCCGCCGGGCCACCTGCATTGACTTCCCTGGGTAGACCTGGCCGCCGCCGCCGGGCCGCCTGCAAAGACTTCCCTGGGTAGACCTGGCCGCCGGCTGCAATGATTTTCCTGGGTAGACCTGGCCGCCGCTGGCGGGCCACCTGCAGACAGACACTTCCCTGGGTAGACCTGGCCGCCGCCGGCGGGCCGCCTGCAGACACTTCCCTGGGTAGACCTGGCCGCCGCCGGCGGGCCGCCTGCATTGACTTCCCTGGGTAGACCTGGCCGCCGCCGCCGGGCCGTCTGCAAAGACTTCCCTGGGTAGACCTGGCCGCCGCTACCAGGCAATCTGCAGACACTTCCCTGGGTAGACCTGGCCGCCGCTGCCAGGCAATCTGCAGACACTTCCCTGGGTAGACCTGGCCGCCGGCTGCAATGATTTTCCTGGGTAGACCTGGCCGCCGCCGCCGGGCCACCTGCATTGACTTCCCTGGGTAGACCTGGCCGCCGCCGCCGGGCCGCCTGCAAAGACTTCCCTGGGTAGACCTGGCCGCCGGCTGCAATGATTTTCCTGGGTAGACCTGGCCGCCGCTGGCGGGCCACCTGCAGACACTTCCCTGGGTAGACCTGGCCGCCGCCGCCGGGCCGCCTGCAGACACTTCCCTGGGTAGACCTGGCCGCCGCCGGCGGGCCGCCTGCATTGACTTCCCTGGGTAGACCTGGCCGCCGCCGCCGGGCCGTCTGCAAAGACTTCCCTGGGTAGACCTGGCCGCCGCCGCCGGGCCGCCTGCAAAGACTTCCCTGGGTAGACCTGGCCGCCGCCGCCGGGCCGCCTGCAAAGGCTTCCCTGGGTAGAACTGGCCGCCGCCGCCGCCGGGCCGCCTGCAGAGACTTCCCACGGTAGAGCTGGCCGCCCCCGCCGGGCAGGCTGCCGCCGCTGAGAGCCCGTGCAGGGGCAGAAGCAGCTCGGAGGCGGTGCCGGGGAGGCTGCCGCTAGCGGACGGGGCGCCCCCTAGCCTCGCGCGGCAGCCGCGACAGACTAGAGGGCAGGGGCAGGGGACGGGGTGAGCGGGCAGGCGGGAGCACGCGTGTTATGTGTGTGCATGCGCACGTGTGTGGCTGTGCTCGGGTGTGCGTGGCGCTCTGAGAGACGTCCGTGTGTGGAGCGGGGGTGTGCGTCACTGTGTCTGACTCTCTCTGTGTGAACGCGGGCAGAGGGCCGGCCGGCAGCTTCGTGCCGGCCCCGGGCGCCCTGGCGCCGAGGCCCCGCGGCCCGCCAGACCCGCTCCGAGAGCCGAAGACCTCTGCGGACCGTGAAGGGACCGACCTGAAAGCGGCTGCTCGCTCGCCGCCCGGCTCGCCGCGGCCTCTATCAGTGGGTGGGTGGGTGCGCGGGGCGGGGCGGGGCGGGGCCGGGCCGGCCGGCGCTCAGGGGGCTACAGAGAGGAGCGCGCACGGCGCTCCGTCACCGTCACCGTCCCGTCCCGCCCCGTCCCGCGGCGCCCCCTGCCGTCCTGGCGGGTGCTGCGTGGGCCGGGTGGGCTCGTCCGCCCCCTGTCGCCCGTCGAGGGGAAAGCAGGAAGACCTCTTCTCCTTCGGCCTCCGCCCCCGGTCGCCAAAGCCGCTGGGTAGACGTGATCTCCGCCTTTGGCTACACTTAGGTCCCGGTGCCGAGAGCCTGGGTCGACCAGGCCGCCTCAGCCGGACGCGGTGCTCAGACCCTGGGTAGACCTGGCCGCCGCCGGCAGACCCGCTGGTCAAAGCCTGGGGTAGACCTGGCCGCCGCCGCCGGACCGGCTGCTTAGACCCTGGGTAGACCTGGCCGCCGCCGGCGGACCGACTGCTCAGTCCCTGGGTAGACCTGGCCGCCGCCGGCAGACCCGCTGGTCAAAGCCTGGGGTAGACCTGGCCGCCGCCGCCGGACCGGCTCCTGAGACCCAGGGTAGACCTGGCCGCCGCCGGCAGACCCGCTGGTCAAAGCCTGGGGTAGACCTGGCCGCCGCCGCCGGACCGGCTCCTTAGACCCAGGGTAGACCTGGCCGCCGCCGGCGGACCGGCTGCTCAGTCCCTGGGTAGACCTGGCCGCCGCCGCCGGACCGGCGGCTTAGACCTTGGGTAGACCTGGCCGCCGCCGGCGGACCGGCTGTTCAGACCCTGGGTAGACCTGGCCGCCGCCGCCGGACCGGCTGCTTAGACCCTGGGTAGACCTGGCCGCCGCGGTCGCACTTAGTGCCGGAAGGTCAAGCCTGGGGTAGACCTGGCCGCCGCCGCCGGACTTGCTGCTTTGACTCTGGGCAGACCTGCTATCCCCGACCGGTCCGCCGGCCCGCTGGCCTGCCCGCCTGCCTTCATACGCAGCTGCGCACACAACTGCTCGCACGTGCTCCTCCCCTCCCCGAACGCCGGGACGTGGAAGGCGGCCGACTTCTCTCGGCCTGCTCGCCGAAGACCCTGGCCGCCTCGGCCTCGGCCTGCTCCTTGCCCTGCCGCCGCCGCCGCCGACAGCCTGGGCGGGGGCAGAAGAAGCCCGGAGGCGGTGCCGGGGAGGCAGGCGCTAGCGGGCCGGGCGCCCCCAACCCTCGCTGGGCGGGGGCGGGAGAAGCCCGAAGGCGGGGCCGGGGAGGCTGATGCCGGAGGGCGGGGCGCCCCCAAGCCTCGCGCGGCGGCCGCGGCAGACTGGAGGGCAGGGCCGCGGGCGGGGTGAGCGGGCGGGGGGAGCACGCGTGTTATGTGTGTGCGCGCACACGTGTGCGGCTGCGCTGGGGTGTGTGTGGCGCTCTGAGGGACGTCCGTGTGTGGAGCGGGGGTGTGCGTCACTGTGTCTGTCTCTCTTGTGTGAACGCGGGCAGAGGGCCGGCCGGCGGCTTCGTGCCGGCCCCGGGCGCCTTGGCGCCGAGGCTCCGCGGCCCCCCAGGCGTGCTCCGAGAGCCGAAGACCTCTGCGGACCGTGAAGGGACCGACCTCCAAGCGGCTGCCCGCTCGCCGGCCGCCCCGCCGCGGCCTCCGTCGCTGGGTGGGCGGGTAGGAGGGCGGGGCGGAGCGGCGCGGAGCCGGACGGGACCAGGCGAGGCGCTCCCCGGGGCCGGCGCCATGGTCCCCGGACCGCCGCCGCCTGGACGGGCGTCCCCTCGCCGCCGTCCACCCGAAGGTTCTCTTTTGGGGGGGGGGTCGGGCGTGGCGACACCGTCGCCACGGTTCGGTGTGTCAGCAGGCCGATTGCAGGGCACAAGGTGCCGATTAGCTCGGCTGGAAGTGGACGGGGAGCAAACGGAAAACTATAAAGTGTGCCAGGAGTATTTTTTCCTGGAAAAGATCCTTCTTCCAAGCAATTAGTACAGTCATTCTTTCAGAGGGGGGCAAACCCCCCCCCCCCCCCCCCCCCACCAAAAAAAGAAAAAACCAAAACTAAAAAAAAAAAAAAACACAAAAAAAAAAAAAAATCAAAAACCCCCAAAAAAACCTAAAAAAAAAAAAAAAAGGTGGGCGGAGCTGTTTGTTGAAAATACGTCGTGGTCTCGAAGGCGGGTCGATCGGGCGGGACAGGGCTGCTAGAGCCATCCGGCTCCGTGGCCCTACGGGGCTCGGGGCTTCTCCCGGTCCCGGGACGGTAGCGGCATGCCTTGTCTAGCCGGCCCCGTGGCCGGCCGCAGCCATCAGCCGTAGCCGGAGACGTCGGCGCGGCGCTGCGGCGGCGGGCGGTCACGGGGCGAACAGGTCTACCCCGCTCCGGCGGGACTTGGTGTTTCGACCTCTGGGTAGACCTGGCCGCCGCGGCCGCACTTAGCGCCGGCGCGTTCAGCTCTGGGTAGACCTGGCCGCCGCGAGCGCACTTAGCGCCGGCGCGTTCAGCCCTGGGTAGACCTGGCCGCCCCGCCTCGGCGCCGAGGCTCCGCGGCCCTCCAGGCGTGCTCCGAGAGCCGAAGACCTCTGCGGACCGTGAAGGGACCGACCTCCAAGCGACTGCCCGCTCGCCGGCCGCCCCGCCGCGGCCTCCGTCGCTGGGTGGGCGGGTAGGTGGGCGGGGCGGAGCGGCGCGGAGCCGGACGGGACCAGACGAGGCGCGCCCCGGGGCCGGCGCCATGGTTCCCGGACCGCCGCCGCCTGGACGGGCGTCCCCTCCCCGCCGTCCACCCGAAGGTTCTCTTTTGAGGGGGGTCGGGCGTGGCGACACCGTCGCCACGGTTCGGTGTGTCAGCAGGCCGATTGCAGGGCACAAGGTGCCGATTAGCTCGGCTGGAAGTGGACGGGGAGCAAACGGAAAACTATAAAGTGAGCCAGGAGTATTTCTTCCTGGAAAAGATCCTTCT
>JAJNNQ010000145.1:0-38774 GCA_027886175.1 Phylloscopus collybita | reverse complement strand
CCGAGTTCGGGTACCCCTTCAGGTGAGAGACACACCTGGGACAGGTGAGGGACACACCTGGGACAGGTGAGAGACACACCTGGGACACACCTGGGACACACCTGGGACAGGTAACACACCTGGGACACACCTGGGACACACCTGGGACAGGTAACACACCTGGGACAGGTAACACACCTGGGACAGGTGAGAGACAGGTAACACACCTGGGACACACCTGGGACAGGTGAGACACACCTGGGATAGGTGAGGGACACACCTGGGACACACCTGGGACAGGTCAGCGCCGAATTCGGGTACCCCTTCAGGTGAGAGACAGGTAACACACCTGGGACACACCTGGGACACACCTGGGACAGGTGAGAGACACACCTGGGACAGGTGAGACACACCTGGGACAGGTGAGACACACCTGGGACAGGTAACACACCTGGGACAGGTGAGGGACACCTGGGACAGGTCAGTGCCGCCTTCGGCTACCCCTTCAGGTGAGAGACACACCTGGGACAGGTGAGACACACCTGGGACACACCTGGGACAGGTGAGAGACCCCTGGGACAGGTGAGGGACACACCTGGGATAGGTGAGAGACACATCTGGGACGGGTGAGACAGGTAATACACCTGGGATAGGTCAGCGCCGCCTTCGGGTGCCCCTTCAGGTGAGAGACACACCTGGGGCAGGTAAGACAGGTAACACACCTGGGACACACCTGGGGCAGGTGAGAGACACCTGGGACACACCTGGGGACACACCTGGGACAGGTAAGACAGGTAACACACCTGGGATAAGTGAGAGACACACCTGGGACAGGTAACACACCTGGGACACACCTGGGGCAGGTGAGACAGGTAACACACCTGGGATAGGTGAGAGACACACCTGGGACAGGTGAGAGACCCCTGGGACAGGTAACACACCTGGGACAGGTGAGAGACACACCTGGGACAGGTCAGTGCTGCCTTCGGCTATCCCTTCAGGTGAGAGACACACCTGGGGCAGGTGAGCTGGGACACACCTGGGACAGGTAGCACACCTGGGACAGGTGAGACACACCTGGGACAGGTGAGAGACACCTGGGATAGGTGAGACAGGTAACACACCTGGGACAGGTCAGCGCCGCCTTCGGATACCCCTTCAGGTGAGAGACACCTGGGACAGGTGAGGGACACACTTGGGCCAGGTGAGGCATCTGGGCCAGGTGAGACAGGTGAGCTGGGACAGGTGAGATACGGACAGGTGAGGGCACGGGCTCACCTGTGCGGGGCTGGAGAACGGCTCGGTCAGCGCCGCCTCCGGGTGCCCCTTCAGGTGAGCTGGGACACACCTGGGACAGGTGAGGGACACACCTGGGACAGGTGAGGTACGGACAGGTGGGACAGAGGGGGGTGGAAGGTGCAGGAAGGTCCAGGAGTGCTCCCAGGTGTGTCCAGGTGTGTCCAGGTGCACCCCAAATGACCCCCAGGTGACCCCCAGGTGTGTCCCCACCCCCCAGGTGTGTCCAGGTGACCCCCAGGTGTGTCCAGGTGACCCCCAGGTGTGTCCAATCCCCCCCCAAGTGACCCCAGGTGTATCCAGGTGACCCCCAGGTGTGTCCAGGTGACCCCCCAGGTGACCTCAGGTGTGTCCAGGTGACCCCCAGGTGTGTCCAATCCCCCCCCAAGTGACCCCAGGTGTATCCAGGTGACCCCCCAGGTGTGTCCCCCCCCCCCCGGTGTGTTCAGGTGACCCCCGGGGTGACCCCCAGGTGTGTCCAGGTGACCCCCAGGTGTGTCCAGGTGACCCCCCAGGTGACCCCCAGGTGTGTCCAGGTGACCCCCAAGTGACCCCAGGTGTGTCCAGGTGACCCCCCAGGTGACCCTCAGGTGTGTCCAGGTGACCCCCAGGTGTGTCCAGGTGACCCCAAGTCTGTCCCCACCCCCCAGGTGTGTCCCCATCCCCCCAGGTGTGTCCAGGTGACCCCCAGGTGTGTCGTCCCCCCCCCCCGGTGTGTTCAGGTGAGCCCTAGGTGTGTCCAGGTGACCCCCAGGTGACCCCCAGGTGTGTCCCCACCCCCCCTCAGGTGACCCCAGGTGTGTCCAGGTGACCCCCAGGTGTGTCCAGGTGACCCCCAAGTGACCCCCAGGTGTGTCCAGGTGACCCCCAGGTGACCCCCAGGTGACCCTCAGGTGTCTCCCCTCCCCCCCAGGTTGAACCAGGCCGTCTTCCAGCCGTCGCTGACTCACCTGTGCAACCACACCTGGCCGCGGGACGTGCACCTGGTGGGCGACTTCTCCTCGGCCGCCAGGTTCTTCGTGGGCGTGGCCGTGGCCGCCTTCCTCTACAGCCTGGGGGCGCTGGGCGGCTACCTGGGCTACCTGCACCTGTACAGGTGTGCGGGCTCCCGCCTGCCCGTCATGGTGAGTGACAGCCGGGGGTTACCTGGGCTACCTGCACCTGTACAGGTGTGCAGGGTCACGGCTGCCAATCATGGTGAGTGACAGCTGGGATTTACCTGGGCTACCTGCACCTGTACAGGTGTGCGGGGTCACGGCTGCCCGTCATGGTGAGTGACAGCTGGGATTTACCTGCCCAGGTGTGCTCAGGTGTGCTCAGGTGGGGTTTGATGGGGCAGGTGAGGCTCTACCTGGGCTACCTGCACCTGTACAGGTGTGCGGGGTCACGGCTGCCAATCATGGTGAGTGACAGCCGGGGGTTACCTGGGCTACCTGCACCTGTTACAGGTGTGCGGGGTCACGGCTGCCAATCATGGTGAGTGACAGCCGGGGGTTACCTGGGCTACCTGCACCTGTACAGGTGTGCCGGGTCACGGCTGCCCGTCATGGTGAGTGACAGGTGTGATTTACCTGGGCTACCTGCACCTGTACAGGTGTGCGGGCTCCCGGCTGCCAATCATGGTGAGTGACAGGTGTGATTTACCTGGGCTACCTGCACCTGTACAGGTGTGCCGGGTCACGGCTGCCAATCATGGTGAGTGACAGCCGGGGGTTACCTGGGCTACCTGCACCTGTACAGGTGTGCGGGGTCACGGCTGCCAATCATGGTGAGTGACAGGTGTGATTTACCTGCCCAGGTGTGCTCAGGTGTGCTCAGATGGGGTTTGATGGGGCAGGTGAGGCTCTACCTGGGCTACCTGCACCTGTACAGGTGTGCGGGGTCACGGCTGCCAATCATGGTGAGTGACAGGTGTGATTTACCTGGGCTACCTGCACCTGTACAGGTGTGCGGGGTCCCGCCTGCCCGTCATGGTGAGTGACAGCTGGGATTTACCTGTACAGGTGTGCTCAGGTGGGATTTACCTGCACAGGTGTGCTCAGGTGTGCTCAGGTGGGGTTTGATGGGGCAGGTGAGGCTCTACCTGGGCTACCTGCACCTGTACAGGTGTGCGGGGGTCACGGCTGCCCGTCATGGTGAGTGACAGCCGGGGCTTACCTGTGCAGGTGTGTTCAGGTGTGCTCAGGTGTTACTAGGTGTGCTCAGGTGGGATTTACCTGTACAGGTGTGCCCAGGTAGGGTTTGATCACTTGGACAGGCGTAGCTTACCTGCCCAGGTGTGTTCAGGTGGGATTTACCTGCCCAGGTGTGTTTAGGTGGGGTTTGATGGGGCAGGTGAGGCTCTACCTGGGCTACCTGCACCTGTACAGGTGTGCCGGCTCCCGGCTGCCCGTCATGGTGAGTGACAGCTGGGGGTTACCTGTACAGGTGTGCCCAGGTGGGGTTTGATGGGGCAGGTGAGGCTCTACCTGGGCTACCTGTACCTGCACAGGTGTGCTCAGGTGGGGTTTGATGGGGCAGATGGGATTTACCTGCCCAGGTGTGCCCAGGTGGGATTTACCTGTACAGGTGTGCTCAGGTGGGCTCAGGTAGGGTCTGATGGCTTAGACAGGTGTAAGTTACCTGTACAGGTGGGAGTTACCTGCACAGGTGTGCTCAGGTGGGGTTTGATCACTTGACAGGTGTAGGTTACCTGTACAGGTGTGCCCAGGTGGGATTTACCTGTACAGGTGTGCTCAGGTGTGCCCAGGTGGGATTTACCTGCCCAGGTGTGCTCAGGTGGGATTTACCTGTACAGGTGTGCTCAGGTGGGCTCAGGTAGGGTCTGATCGCTTAGACAGGTGTAAGTTACCTGTACAGGTGGGAGTTACCTGCACAGGTGTGCTCAGGTGGGGGTTTGATGGGGCAGGTGTGGCTCTACCTGGGCTACCTGCACCTGTACAGGGTGTGCGGGGTCACGGCTGCCCGTCATGGTGAGTGACAGCTGGGATTTACCTGTGCAGGTGTGCTCAGGTGGGATTTACCTGCACAGGTGTGCCCAGGTGGGCTCAGGTAGGGTCTGATCGCTTAGACAGGTGTAAGTTACCTGTCCAGGTGGGATTTACCTGCCCAGGTGTGCTCAGGTGGGGTTTGATGGGGCAGGTGTGGCTCTACCTGGGCTACCTGCACCTGTACAGGTGTGCGGGGTCACGGCTGCCCGTCATGGTGAGTGACAGCTGGGATTTACCTGTGCAGGTGTGCTCAGGTGGGATTTACCTGCACAGGTGTGCTCAGGTGTGCTCAGATGGGGTTTGATGGGGCAGGTGCGGCTCTACCTGGGCTACCTGCACCTGTACAGGTGTGCGGGCTCACGGCTGCCCGTCATGGTGAGTGACAGGTGTGATTTACCTGGGCTACCTGCACCTGTACAGGTGTGCGGGCTCCCGCCTGCCCGTCATGGTGAGTGACAGCCGGGGCTTACCTGTACAGGTGCGCTCAGGTTGTGCTGGGTTGGGATTTACCTGCCCAGGTGTGCTCAGGTGGGGTTTGATGAGGCAGGTGAGGCTCTACCTGGGCTACCTGCACCTGTACAGGTGTGCCGGCTCCCGCCTGCCCGTCATGGTGAGTGACAGCCGGGGGTTACCTGCCCAGGTGTGCTCAGGTGTGCTGGGTTGGGATTTACCTGCCCAGGTGTGCTCAGGTGGGGGTTTGATCACTTGGACAGGCGTAGCTTACCTGTACAGGTGTGCCCAGGTGGGGTTTGATTCCTTGGACAGGTGTAGGTTTACCTGCACAGGTGTGCCCAGGTGTGCTGGGTTGGGATTTACCTGCCCAGGTGTGCTCAGGTGGGGTTTGATGGGGCAGGTGCGGCTCTACCTGGGCTACCTGCACCTGTACAGGTGTGCGGGCTCACGGCTGCCCGTCATCGTGAGTGACAGCCGGGGGTTACCTGTGCAGGTGTGTTCAGGTGTGCTCAGGTGTTACTAGGTGTGTTCAGGTGGTATTTACCTGTACAGGTGTGCACAGGTGGGATTTACCTGCACAGGTGTGCTCAGGTGGGGTTTGATGGGGCAGGTGGGATTTACCTGCCCAGGTGTGCTCAGGTGGGATTTACCTGCACAGGTGTGCCCAGGTGTGCTCAGATGGGGTTTGATCACTTGGGCAGGTGGGATTTACCTGCCCAGGTGTGCCCAGGTGGGATTTACCTGCCCAGGTGTGCTCATTTGGGATTTACCTGTACAGGTGTGCTCAGGTGGGCTCAGGTAGAGTCTGATCGCTTAGACAGGTGTAAGTTACCTGTACAGGTGGGAGTTACCTGTCCAGGTGTGCTCAGGTGGGGTTTGATGGGGCAGGTGAGGCTCTACCTGGGCTACCTGCACCTGCCCAGGTGTGCTCAGGTAGAATTTACCTGTACAGGTGTGCTCAGGTGGGGTTTGATCACTTGGGCAGGTGGGATTTACCCTGCCCAGGTGTGCCCAGGTGTGCCCAGGTGTGCTCAGGTGGGGATTTTTGGGGTTCCTGGGCGGGAATTTTGGGAATTTTTGGGGGGGCGGGGTTTAACCCTTTGTGCCCCTTCTCTCTCCCCGCTGCCCCTGAAGGAGCCCAGGTAAGCCCCGCCCCCTTTTCCGGGGAGCCCCGCCCCCTTTTTGGGGAGCCCCGCCCCCTTTTCCGGGGAGCCCCGCCCCCTTTTTGGGGAGCCCCGCCCCCTTTTGGGGGAGCCCCGCCCCCCAAATCCCCAAATTTTCCCACAGAATTCCCGAATTTTCCCCCAAAATTCCCGATTTTCCTTCCAAGCTCCCCAAATTTTCCCGAAAAATCCCGTTTTCCTCCCCAAAAATTCCCAAATCTTCCTGAAAAATTCCGTTTTCCTCCCCAAAAATTCTCGATTTTCCCCCAAAATTTTCGTTTTTCTCCCCAAAAAATTCCCGATTTTCCCGGTTTTTCCCCCAAAAATTCCCATTTTTTCCCCCCCAAAAAATCCCAAAATTTCTCCTCGAATTCTGTTTTTTCCCTCCCCAAAATTCTCCTTTTTGCCCCCAAAATTCCCATTTTTTTTCTACGGAATTCCTTTTTCTCCCCAAAATTCCCGGTTTTCCCTCCCAAAAAATCCCGAAATTTTCCCCAACTTCTCTTTTTCTCCCCAAAATTCGCATTTTTCCCTCAAAATTCCCCATTTTGGGTCATTTTGGGGCCATTTTGGGTCATTTTGGGGCCATTTTGGGTCCATTTTCCCTCATTTTGGGTCATTTTGGCTCAATTTTGGGTCGATTTTGGGTCATTTTCCCCTCCATTTTGGGTCATTTTTCCTCATTTTGAGTCATTTTGGGTCCATTTTGGGTCAACTTTGAGTCATTTTCTCTCCATTTTGGGTCATTTTGGGTCATTTTCCCTCCATTTTGGGTCATTTCAGGTCCATTTTGGATCAATTTTGGGTCATTTTGGGTCATTTCCTCTCATTTTGGGTCATTTTGGGTTCATTTTGGGTCCATTTTGGGTCAATTTTGGGCCATTTTGGGGCCATTTTGGGTCATTTTCTCTCTATTTTAGGTCATTTTGGTCCATTTTGGTCAATTTTGGGTCAATTTTGGGTCATTTTCTCGCCATTTTTGGTCATTTTCCCTCCATTTTGGGTCATTTGGGGTCCATTTTGCGTCAATTTTGGGTCATTTTGGGTCATTTT
Organism: Phylloscopus collybita; assembly: GCA_027886175.1. Taxonomy (NCBI): domain Eukaryota; kingdom Metazoa; phylum Chordata; class Aves; order Passeriformes; family Phylloscopidae; genus Phylloscopus; species Phylloscopus collybita. The sequence continues at coordinate 31,840 of JAJNNQ010000145.1, read as the reverse complement.
CTCCCCATTTTAAGTCATTTTCCTTCCATTTTGGGTCGTTTTCTCTCGGTTTTGGGTCCATTTTGGGTCATTTTGGTCATTTTGGGTCCATTTGGTTTGGGCCATTTTGGGTCAATTTTGGGTCCATTTTGGGTCCATTTTTGGTCATTTTGGGTCAATTTTCGATCAGTTTTGGGTCATTTGGGTCGTTTTCCCTCATTTTGAGTCATTTTGGGTCCATTTTGAGTCATTTTCCCTCCATTTTGGGTCATTTCAGGTCCATTTTGGATCAATTTTAGGTCATTTTGGGTCATTTCCTCTCATTTTGGGTCATTTTGGGTTCATTTTGGGGCCATTTTGGGTCATTTTGGGTCAATTTTGGGTCCATTTTGGGCCAGTTTGGGTCAGCTTGGGTCAATTTTGGGTCATTTTGGGTCCATTTTGGGTCCATTTTTGGTCATTTCGGGTCCATTTTGGGTCCATTTTGGGTCATTTTGGGTCATTTTTCCTCATTTTGAGTCATTTTGGGTCCATTTTGCGTCCATTTTGGGTCCATTTTGAGTCATTTTCCCTCCTTTTTAGGTCATTTTTGGTCCATTTTGGGTCAATTTTGGGTCATTTTGAGTCATTTTGGTCCATTTTGGTCCATTTTGGGTCATTTTCTCCCCATTTTTGGTCATTTTCCCTCATTTTGAGTTATTTTGGGTCAATTTTGGGTCATTTTGGGTCATTTTCTCTCCATTTTTGGATCTATTTTGGGTCCATTTTGGGTCAATTTTGGGTCATTTGGGGTCATTTTGGGTCATTTTCCCTCCATTTTGGGTCATTTTGGGTCATTTTCCCTCCATTTTGAGTTGTTTTTGGTCCATTTTGGGTCCATTTTGGGTCAATTTTGGGTAATTTTGGGTCATTTTCTCTCCATTTTGGGTCCATTTTCCCTCATTTTGGGTCATTTTGGGTCATTTTCCCTCCATTTTGGGTCATTTCAGGTCCATTTTGGATCAATTTTAGGTCATTTTGGGTCATTTCCTCTCATTTTGGGTCATTTTGGGTTCATTTTGGGGCCATTTTGGGTCATTTTGGGTCAATTTTGGGTCCATTTTGGGCCAGTTTGGGTCAGCTTGGGTCAATTTTGGGTCATTTTGGGTCCATTTTGGGTCAATTTAGGGCCATTTTGGGGCCATTTTGGGTCCATTTTGGGTCAATTATGGGTCATTTTGGGTCATTTCCCCTCATTTTGAGTCATTTTGGGTCCATTTTGCGTCCATTTTGGGTCCATTTTGAGTCATTTTCCCTCCTTTTTAGGTCATTTTTGGTCCATTTTGGGTCAATTTTGGGTCATTTTGGGTCATTTTGTGTCATTTTGGATCCATTTTGGGGCCATTTTGAGTCATTTTGGATCCATTTTGGGTCCATTTTGGGTCCTTTCCCCTCCATTCCGGGTCCGTTTTTCGCCGTTTTTTCGCTTTTTCTCCCCAAATTTTTTTTTGTTTCCCCCTCCCCCCACCCCCGAGTGACCCCTCCCCTCTCCCCTCCCCCCCCCCAGGACCTGCTGGCCTCGGCGCTGCTGGCCGCCCTCTGGCTGGTGGCCTCCTCGGCCTGGGCCCAGGCCTTGGCTCACGTCCGGGCGGCCGTGGCCGCGCCCCTCCCCCACTGCCCCTCCCCCACCGTCAGCTGCGTCCGGACCGGGGCCACGCCCATGGGGGGGCTGGGGGCCTCGGTGGTGAGCGGGGGAGGGGCACGGGGAGGGGGTGGGAGGTGGGGGAGGGGATTTGGGGGGAGAATCGAGGAGGGAAACTGAGGCACGGGGTGGGGGAGGGGGATTTTGGGGTGGGGGAGGGGAGAGGGTTTGGGGGGAGATGGGAGGGGGGAAACTGAGGCAGGGAGTGGGGGGAGGGGCACAGGGGGGGAAACTGAGGCACGGGGGGTGGGGGGAGGGGCACGGGGGGGGAAACTGAGGCACGGGGCGGGGTTTGGGGGGTGGGGGAGGGGGTTTGGGGGGAGATCGGGTGGGGAAACTGAGGCAGGGAGTGGGGGGAGGGGCACGGGGGGGGAAACTGAGGTACAGGGGGGGGAGGGGAGAGGGTTTGGGGGGGTGGGGGAGGGGATTTGGGGGGTGATTGAGATGGGAAACTGAGGCACAGAGGGGTGGGGGAGGGGAGAATCGAGGGGGGAAACTGAGGCACAGGGGGGGAATTTGGGGGTGGGGGAGGGGATTTGGGGATAGAATCGAGGGGGGAAACTGAGGCAGGGAGTGGGGGGAGGGGCACGGGGGGGGAAACTGAGGCACGGGGCGGGGTTTGGAGGGTGGGGGAGGGGGTTTGGGGGGAGAATCGAGGGGGGGAAACTGAGGCAGGAGTGGGGGGAGGGGGAAACTGAGGCACGGGGGGGAGGGGAGAGGGTTTGGGGGGTGGGGGAGGGGATTTGGGGGGGGGGAGGGGATTTGGGGGTGGGGGAGGGGGTTTGTGGGGAGAATCGAGGGGGGAAACTGAGGCACGGGGTGGGGGGAGGGGCACGGGGGGGGGAAACTGAGGCACGGGGGGGTGGGGGAGGGGGTTTGTGGGGAGAATTGAGGGGGGAAACTGAGGCACGGGGTGGGGGGAGGGGCACGGGGGGGGAAACTGAGGTACAGGGGGGGAGGGGAGAGGGTTTGGGGGGGTGGGGGAGGGGATTTGGGGGGTGATTGAGATGGGAAACTGAGGCACGGAGGGGTGGGGGAGGGGAGAATCGAGTGGGGAAACTGAGGCACGGGGGGGAATTTGGGGGTGGGGGAGGGGATTTGGGGGGAGATGGGAGGGGGAAACTGAGGCAGGGAGTGGGGGGGAGGGGCACGGGGGGGAAACTGAGGCACGGGGAGGGGTTTGGGGGGTGGGGGAGGGGATTTGGGGGGCAACCAAGGGGGAAACTGAGGCACGGAGTGGGGAGGGGAGAGGGGTTGGGGGGTGGGGGAGGGGGTTTGGGGGAGAATCGAGGGGGGGAAACTGAGGCACGGGGTGGGGAGGTTTGGGGGGTGGGGGAGGGGATTTGGGGGGAGATTGAGATGGGAAACTGAGGCACGGGGGGGAGGGGGAGGGGGTTTGAGAGTGGGGGAGGGGATTTGGGGGTGGGGGAGGGGATTTGGGGGGAGAATCGAGGGGGGAAACTGAGGCACGGGGGGGAGGGGAGAGGGTTTGGGGGGTGGGGGAGGGGATTTGGGGGTGGGGGAGGGGGTTTGGGGGGAGATTGGGTGGGGAAACTGAGGCAGGAGTGGGGGGAGGGGCACGGGGGGGAAACTGAGGCACGGGGGGGGGTTGGGGGGTGGGGGAGGGGGTTTGGGGGGCAACCAAGGGGGGGAAACTGAGGCACGGGGGGGTGGGGGAGGGGATTTGGGGGAGGGGCAATTCAGGGGTGGACATCCTGGAGAGGGGGGAGGGGCAGGCAGGGAAACTGAGGCAGAGGGGGGGGGGGAGGGGCCTGGGCTGGGATTGGGAGATTTGGGGGGGTGGGGGGGTGGGGGGGCGTGGCTTGGAGGGGGAGGGGCTTTGTCTGACCCCGCCCTCCCCTCCCGGGTGTTGTTCCGGAACCTTCCAGGCCTTCGGCTTCCTCAACCTCGTCCTCTGGGCCGCCGGCTCCTGGTTCGTCTACAAGGAAACCCCGTGGCACCGCCCGGCCCCGCCCCCCGGGCCTGGCCCCGCCCCCATGTGACCCCGCCCCCTCCTGGGCCCGGCCCCGCCCCCTACACACCCCCTTGTCCCTTGGGTTTGGGGGGGGGTGGGCGTGGCCAGGCGGAGGGGGAGGGGCTTCACGCACTGGGGGGAGGGGTTGGGGTGAGCTTCGGGTGACCTTTGACCTCGGGTGGGCGTGGTCTTGGCTTGGGCTCACCGGCCATTGGCCGGTTTTGGGGGGGGGTGACCTTTGGGTGACCTTTGACCTCGGCTTGGCGTGGCGTTGACCATTGGTTGGTTGACCTTTGGGTGACCTTTGACCTTGGCTTGGGTTGGCGTTGACCTCGACCTTGCTGACCATTGGTTGGTCTGGGCTTGACCGCCGGGGTGACCTTTGACCTCAGCTTGACCTTGGGTTGGCGTTGACCTCGACCTCGCTGACCATTGGTCAGTCTCGCGATGACCTTTGGGTCATTCTCGACCTCCTTGCCCCCTGGTTGACCTTGACCTCGCTGACCATCGGCTGACCTTGGCTTGACCCCGGCTTGAGTTGACCATTGGCTGACCTTGGCTTGACCCCGGCTTGGTCTTGACCTTGACCATCGGGGCTTGACCTGGCCTTGACCTCGGCCTGGGCTGGATTTCGCTGACCACCAGCGGAGGTGACCACTGGGTTGGTCTTGACCTTGGGTTGACCTTGGGTTGGTCTTGACCTTGGTTGACCTTGGGTTGGTTGACCATGGGTTGGGTTGGGTTGACTTTGGGTGGGTTGACCTTGAGTTGGGTTGACCTTTGGTTGACCCTGGGTTTGGTTGACCTTTGGTTGCATTGACCTTTGGTTGACCTTGGGTTGGGTTGACCTTGGGTTGGGTTGACCTTGGGTTGACCTTGGGTTGGTTGACCTTGGGTTGATCTTGGATTGGTTGACCTTGAGTTGGTTGACCTTGAGTTGGGTTGACCTTTGGTTGACCTTGGGTTGGTAGACCTTGGGCTTGGTTGACCTTTGGTTGACCTTGGGTTGGTTGACCATGGGTTGGGTTGACCTTTGGTTGACCCTGGGTTGGTTGACCTTGAGTTGGGTTGACCTTGGTTGACCTTTGGTTGGCTGACCTTCGTTGACCTTGGGTTGACCTCGAGTCAACTTGGGGTTGGGTTGGGTCAGGTGGACCGTGGGTGACCTTGGGTTGACCTTGGGTTGGGTTGACCTTGGTTGACCTTGGGTTGCATTGACCTCGAGTCAGTTTGGGGTTGGGCGGGGTTGAGTTGGGTTGACCTCGAGTTGACCTGGGGTTGGGTTGGGTGGACCATGGCTGACCGTTGGTTGACCATGAGTTGGGTTGACCTTTGGTTGACCTTGAGTTGGTTGATCTTGAGTTCGTTGACCTTGAGTTGACCTGGGGTTGGGTTGATCTTGGCCAGATCATGAGTTCTGTTGGGTGGACCTTGGGTTGGGTGGACCTTGGGTGACCTTTGGTTGACCTTGGGTTGGGTTGGGCTGGGTTTGGTTGACCTTGAGTTGGGTTGACCTTGGGTTGGATTGGGTGACCTTTGGTGGACCTTGGGTTGGGTTGGGTTGGGTTGGGTGGACCTTGGGTGACCTTTGGTTGACCTTGGGTTGGGTCGGGCTGGGTTTGGTTGACCTTGAGTTGGGTCAGGTGGACCTTGGGTGACCTTTGGTTGACCTTGGGTTGAGTTTGATTGACAGGTTGGGTTGGGTTGACCTTGAGTTGACCTGGGGTTGGGTTGTTCTTGGCCAGATCTTGACTTGGGTTGGTTGACCTTTGGTTGACCTTGGGTTGGGTTGGGCTGGATAAACTTTGGCTGACCTTGGGGTGACCTTTGGTTGACCTTGGGTTGGGTTGGATGGACCCTGGGTGACCTTGAGTTGACCTTGGGTTGGGTCAAGTTGGTTGACCTTGTGTGACCTTTGGGTGACCTTGGGTGACCTTCAGTTGACTGTTGGGTTGGGTTTGGTTTGGGTGACCTTTGGGTTGACCTCTGGGTGACCTTGGGTTTGGTTGACCTTGGGTTGGGTCAGGTTGACCTTGGGTGACCTTTGGTTGACCTTGGGTTGGGTTCAGTTGACCTTGGTTGACCTTGGGTTGGGTTTGGTTGACCTTTGGGTTGACCTCTGGGTGACCTTTGGGTGACCTTGGGTTGGGTTTGGTTGACCTTTGGGTTGACCTCTGGGTGACCTTTGGGTGACCTTGGGTTGGGTTTGGTTGACCTTTGGGTGACCTTTGGGTGACCTTTGGGTTGACCTTTGGGTGACCTTTGGGTGACCTTTGGGTGACCTTGGGTTGGGTTGACCTTGGGTGACCTTTGGGTGACCTTGGGTTGACCTTGTGTTGGGTCAGGTTGACCTTTGGTTGACCTTGGGTTGGGTTCAGTTGACCTTTGGGTTGACCTTTGGGTGACCTTTGGGTTGACCTTTGGGTGACCTCTGGGTGACCTCTGGGTGACCTTTGGGCCGGGCAGACCTCGGGTGACCTTTCCTTGACCCCTCCTGGCTTCGCCGCCCCCGATTGGCCCCCCCCGCCCCCACCTCCCCTCCTCCCATTGGCTCCTCCCCCCGGGTGGGCGTGGCCAAGCACTCCAGCCCTCCCCTCCCCCGCCCCGCAAGTGCCTCAATAAACGGAATTCTGGGAAATTCCCAAAATCCCCGCCGGGAATGGGGGGGGGAGGGGGGAGGGGGGAGGGGTCAGCCCGGCCCCGCCCCCACCCGGGGGACCCTCGGGGACATCGGGGGGGGGAGGGGAGGGGAGGGGACACCGGAGATGGAGCCGAGGTCACCTTTGCTCCAAATTTATTGGTTCTGACCCCAAAGCCGCGGCCCCCCCGGCACCGCCCGGGGGTGGCCCTTGGTGGCCCTGGGGGTGGCCCTGGGGGTGGCCCTGATGGCCCTGGTGGCCCTGGAGGTGGCCCTGGTGGCCCTGGGGTGGCCCTGGGGGTGGCACCGGGGTGGCCCTTGGTGGCCCTTGGTGGCTCTGGGGGTGGTCCTTGGTGACTTTGAGGTGGCCCTTGGTGGCCCTTGGTGGCTTTGGGGTGGCCCTTGGTGGCCCTGGGGTGGCCCTGGGGTGGCCCTGGGGGTGGCCCTGGGGGTGGCCCTGGGGGTGGCACCGGGGTGGCCCTTGGTGGCCCTGGTGACTGAGGTGGCCCTGGTAGCTTTGGGGTGGCCCTTGGTGGCCCTGGTGGGACCAGGGGTGGCCCTTGGGGTGGCCCTGGGGTGGCCTTGGTGGCCCTGGTAGCCCTTGGTGGGACCAGGCGTGGCCCTGGTGGCCTTGGTGGCCCTGGGGTGGCCTTGGTGGCCCTGATGACTTTGAGGTGGCTTTGGGGTGGCCCTTGGTGGCCCTTTGGGTGGCCCTTGGTGGCCCTGGGGTGGCCTTGGTGGCCCTGGTGGCCCTGGGGTGGTCCTTGGTGGCCCTGGAGTGGCTTTGGTGGCTTTGGGGTGGCCCTGGTAGGACCAGGTGGCCCTGGGGGTGGCTCAGGCACCGTCACCATGTCCCTCGTCCCGTTTGGGGTCCCACCCGAATGTCCCCAGGATGTCCCCTGTCCATCCCCAGGTGTCCCCAGGTGTCCCCAGGGGTCAGTTCCTGTCCATGGTGTCGAGGATCCAGGGCAGGAACTGGCAGACCTTGGTGACACCCTGGTGTCCCATCCCCATGTCCCCCAGGTGTCCCCTGTCCATCCCCAGGATGTCCCCAGGTGTCCCCAGCTGTCCCCAGGATGTCCCCTGTCCATCCCCAGCTGTCCCCAGGTGTCCCCAGGTGTCCCCAGGTGTCCCCAGGTGTCCCACGATGTCCCCAAGGTGTCCCCAGGTGTCCCCAGGTGTCCTCAGGTCAGTTCCTGTCCATCCCCAGGTGTCCCCAGGTGTCCCCAGCTGTCCCCAGGATGTCCCCTGTCCATCCCCAGCTGTCCCCAGGTGTCCCCATGATGTCCCCAAGGTGTCCCAAGATGTCCCCAGGTGTCCCCAAGGTGTCCCCAGGTGTCCCCAGGTGTCCCCAGCTCAGTTCCTGTCCATGGTGTCGCGGATCCAGGGCAGGAACTCGCAGACCTTGGTGTGACCCCGGTGTCCCCAGGTGTCCCCATGTCCCATCCCCAGGATGTCCCCAAGGTGTCCCCAGGTGTCCCCAGGTGTCCCCAGGGGTCAGTTCCTGTCCATGGTGTCGCGGATCCAGGGCAGGAACTCGCAGACCTTGGCGTGACCCCGGTGTCCCCATGTCCCCCAGGTGTCCCCAAGGTGTCCCCTGTCCATCCCAAGGTGTCCCCAGGTGTCCCCCAGGTGTCCCCTGTCCATCCCCAGGTGTCCCCAGGTGTCCCCAGGGGTCAGTTCCTGTCCATGGTGTCACGGATCCAGGGCAGGAACTCGCAGACCTCGTGTCCCCATGTCCCCAGGTGTCCCCAAGGTGTCCCCAGGTGTCCCCTGTCCATCCCCAGCTGTCCCCAGCTGTCCCCAGATGTCCCTAATTCCTGTCCATGGTGTCGCGGATCCAGGGCAGGAACTCGCAGACCTTGGCATGACCCCGGTGTCCCTGTGTCCCATCCCCATGTCCCCAAGGTGTCCCCAAGGTGTCCCCAGGTGTCCTCCGGTCAGTTCCTGTCCATCCCCAGGTGTCCCCAGGTGTCCCCAGGTGTCCCCAGATGTCCCCAGGTGTCCCCATGTCCCATCCCCATGTCCCCAGGTGTCCCCAAGCTGCCCCAGGTGTCCCCAGCTGTCCCCAGGTGTCCCCAGGTGTCCCCAGGTGTCCCTAATTCCTGTCCATGGTGTCGCGGATCCAGGGCAGGAACTCGCAGACCTCGTGTCCCCACGTCCCTGTGTCCCATCCCCATGTCCCCAGGTGTCCCCAGATGTCCCCAGGTGTCCCCAGCTGTCCCCAGGTGTCCCCCAGGTGTCCCCTGTCCATCCCCAGGTGTCCCCAGGTGTCCCCAGGATGTCCCCAGGTGTCCCCAGGTGTCCCTAATTCCTGTCCATGGTGTCGAGGATCCAGGGCAGGAACTCGCAGACCTTGGCGTGACCCTGGTGTCCCCATGTCCCCTGTCCATCCCCAGGTGTCCCCAAAGTGTCCCCAGCTGTCCCCAGGTGTCCCCAGGGGTCAGTTCCTGTCCATGGTGTCGCGGATCCAGGGCAGGAACTCGCAGACCTTGGCGTAGACGCCGGGGTGGCCGGGCAGGGCGCAGGTCTGCAGCCCCCAGGAGACGATGCCCTGGAGGGTCCCATTGCAGGAGAGGGGACCCCCGGAGTCACCCTGGATGGACAGGGGTCACTCAGGGGTCAGGGGGTCACTCAGGGGTCAGAGGGGTCACAGGGTCCCATTGCAGGAGAGGGGACCCCCGGAGTCACCCTGGGGATGGACACAGGGGTCACTCAGGGGTCACTTAGGGGTCAGGGGGTCACTCAGGGGTCAGGGGGTCACTCAGGGGTCACTCAGGGGTCAGAGGGGTCACTCAGGGATCACTCTGCAGCCCCCAGGAGACGATGCCCTGGAGGGTCCCGTTGCAGGAGAGGGGACCCCCGGAGTCACCCTGGGGACACAGGGGTCACTCGGGGGTCAGGGGTCACTCAGGGGTCAGGGGGTCACTCAGGGGTCAGGGGGTCACTCAGGGGTCACTCAGGGGTCACTCAGGGGTCAGAGAGGTCACAGGGTCCCATTGCAGGAGAGGGGACCCCCGGAGTCACCCTGGATGGACAGGGGTCAGGGGGTCACTCAGGGGTCAGGGGGTCACTCGGGGGGTCACTCAGGGGTCACTCAGGGGTCACTCTGCAGCCCCCAGGAGACGATGCCCTGGAGGGTCCCATTGCAGGAGAGGGGACCCCCGGAGTCACCCTGGATGGACACAGGGGTCAGCCGGGGGTCACTCAGGGGTCAGGGGGTCACTCAGGGGTCAGGGGGTCACTCAGGGGTCAGGGGGTCACAGGGTCCCGTTGCAGGAGAGGGGACCCCCGGAGTCACCCTGGGGACACAGGGGTCACTCAGGGGTCACTCAGGGGTCAGGGGGTCACTCAGGGGTCAGGGGGTCACTCAGGGGTCACTCAGGGGTCAGAGGGGTCACTCGGGGGTCACTCAGGGGTCAGGGGGTCACTCAGGGGTCAGAGGCGTCACAGGGTCCCGTTGCAGGAGAGGGGACCCCCGGAGTCACCCTGGGGATGGACAGGGGTCACTCGGGGGTCAGGGGGTCACTCGGGGGTCACTCAGGGGTCAGAGGGGTCACTCAGGGGTCAGGGGGGTCACTCAGGGGTCAGGGGGTCACTCAGGGGTCACTCAGGGGACACAGGGGTCACTCAGGGGTCACTCAGGGGTCAGAGGGGTCACTCAGGGGTCAGGGGGGTCACTCAGGGGTCAGGGGGTCACTCAGGGGTCACTCAGGGGTCAGGGGGTCACTCAGGGGTCAGAGGGGTCACTCAGGGGGTCACTCAGGGGGTCACTCAGGGGTCAGGGGGTCTCTCGGGGGGTCACTCAGGGGTCACTCAGGGGTCACTCAGGGGTCACTCTGCAGCCCCCAGGAGACGATGCCCTGGAGGGTCCCATTGCAGGAGAGGGGACCCCCGGAGTCACCCTGGATGGACAGGGGTCAGTCGGGGGTCAGGGGGTCACTCAGGGGTCAGGGGGTCACTCAGGGGTCAGGAGGTCACTCAGGGGTCACTCAGGGGTCAGGGGGTCACTCAGGGGTCAGGGGTCACTCGGGTCACTCAGGGGACACAGGGGTCACTCAGGGGTCACTCAGGGGTCAGTCGGGGGTCAGGGGGTCACTCAGGGGTCATTCAGGGGGTCACTCAGGGGTCAGAGGGGTCACTCAGGGGGTCACTCAGGGGTCAGAGGGGTCACAGGGTCCCGTTGCAGGAGAGGGGACCCCTGGAGTCACCCTGGGGATGGACAGGGGTCACTCGGGGGTCACCCAGGGGTCACTCAGGGGTCACTCAGGGGGTCAGTTGGGGGTCAGGGGGTCACTCTGGGGTCAGGGGGTACTCAGGGGTCACTCAGGGGACACAGGGGTCACTCAGGGGTCAGTTGGGGGTCAGGGGGTCACTCGGGGGTCACTCAGGGGTCAGAGGGTCACTCAGGGGGTCACTCTGGGGTCAGGGGGTCACTCAGGGGTCACTCAGGGGACACAGGGGTCACTCAGGGGTCAGTTGGGGGTCAGAGGGTCACTCGGGGGTCACTCAGGGGTCAGGGGGTCACTCGGGGGTCACTCTGGGGTCAGATTTGGGGCAGATTTTGGTGAAATTCGGGGCAGATTTTGGGACGGGTTTTAGGCCGATTCTGGGCGGATTTTGGGGCAGTTTTTGGGCAGATTTTGGTGAATTTTGGTGAATTTTGGGGCAGATTTTGGTCAGGTTTGGGGTGGATTTTGAGGCAGATTCCGGGCGGATTTGAGGTGGATTCTGGGTGGATTTTGGCCCAATTTTGGGCAGATTTTGGTCGGATTTGGGCAGATTTTGGGCAGATTTGAGCAGATTTTGGTGACTTTTGGGCAGAATTTGGTCGGATTTTGGTGAATTTTGGGCGGATTTGGTCAGATTTTGGTCAGGTTTGGGGCAGATTTTGGTCAGATTTGATGAATTTTGGGCAGACTTTGGGCAGGTTTTGGCCCAATTTTGGGCAGATTTCGGTGAATTTCGGTCAGGTTTCGGTTGGATTTGATGAATTTTGGTCAGATTTTGGTGAATTTTGGGCAGATTTTGGTCGGATTTGGGCAGATTTTGTTCAGATTTGATGAATTTTGGGCAGATTTTGGTGACTTTTGGGCAGATTTTGGGCAGATTTTGGTCGGGTTTGATGAATTTTGGGCAGATTTTGGTCGGATTTTGGTGAATTTCTGGGCATATTTTGGCTTAATTTTGGGCAGGTTTTGGGCAGATTTTGGCTGAATTTCGGGCAGATTTTGGTCAGATTTTGATGAATTTTGGGCAGATTTTGGTGAATTTTGGGCAGATTTTGGGTAGATTTTGGTCAGGTTTGGGGCAGATTTTGGTCAGATTTGATGAATTTTGGGCAGATTTTGGTGAATTTGGGGCAGATTTTGGTCAGGTTTGGGCAGATTTTGGTCGGATTTGGGCAGATTTTGTTCGGATTTGATGAATTTTGGGCAGATTTTGGGCAGATTTCAGTGAATTTTGGGCAGATTTTGGGCAGATTTTGGTGACTTTTGGGCAGAATTTGGTCAGATTTTGGTGAATTTTGGGCAGATTTTGGTCGGATTTGGGCAGATTTCGGTGAATTTTGAGCAGATTTTGGTGAATTTTGGGCAGATTTCAGTGAATTTTGGGCAGATTTTGGTGAATTTTGAGCAGATTTTGGTGAATTTGGGGCAGATTTTGGTTGCATTTGATGAATTTTGGGCAGATTTTGGTGAATTTTGGGCAGATTTTGGGCAGATTTTGGTGAATTTTGGGCAGATTTTGGGCAGATTTTGGTGAATTTCTGGGCAGATTTTGGCCCAATTTTGGGCAGATTTTTGTCGGATTTGATGAATTTTGGGCAGATTTCGGTGACTTTTGGGCAGATTTTGGTCATATTTTGATGAATTTTGGGCAGATTTTGGGCAGGTTTTGGCCCAATTTTGGGCAGATTTCGGTGAATTTCAGTCAGGTTTCGGTTGGATTTGATGAATTTTGGTCAGATTTTGGGCAGATTTTGGGCAGTTTTTGGTCGGATTTGATGAATTTTGGGCAGATTTCCGTGAATTTTGGGCAGATTTTGGGCAGATTTTGGTCGGATTTGATGAATTTCAGGCAGATTTCGGTGAATTTTGGGCAGATTTCAGTGAATTTTGGGCAGATTTTGGTGGGATTTGAGCAGATTTTGGTGAATTTGGGGCAGATTTTGGTCGGATTTGATGAATTTTGAGCAGATTTCGGTGAATTTTGGGCAGATTTTGGGCAGATTTTGGTGGGATTTGAGCAGATTTTGGTGAATTTTGGGCAGATCTTTGTTGGATTTGATGAATTTTGGTCAGATTTTGTTGAATTTTGGGCAGATTTTGGTGAATTTTGGGCGGATTTCGGTGAATTTTGGGCAGATTTTGGTGAATTTGGGGCAGATTTTGGTGAATTTTGAGCAGATTTCGGTGAATTTTGGGCAGATTTTGGTGAATTTTGAGCAGATTTTGGTCAGGTTTGGGCAGATTTTGGTCGGATTTGGACAGATTTCAGTGAATTTTGGGCAGATTTTGGTGGGATTTGAGCAGATTTTGGTGAATTTTGGGCAGATTTTGGGCAGATTTTGGTGACTTTTGGGCAGGTTTTGGCCCAATTTTGGGCAGATTTTGATGAATTTTGGGCAGATTTTAGTCGGATTTGATGAATTTTGGGCAGATTTTGTTGAATTTTGGGCAGATTTTGGTCGGATTTGATGAATTTTGGCCCAATTTTGGTCAGATTTGATGAATTTTGGGCAGATTTTGTTGAATTTCAGGCAGATTTCGGTGAATTTTGGGCAGATTTTGGTGAATTTTGGTCAGATTTCAGTGAATTTCGGGCAGATTTCGTTCAGATTTCGGTGAGTTTGGGCCCTGACCTGGCAGGAGTCGACGCGGCGGTCGCTGACGCCGGCGCAGAGCATGGTGCCGGTGATCCGGCGCGGGTAGGCGCGGCGGCAGGCGGCGTCCGACAGCAGCTGCACGTAGGCGCAGATCAGGCGGCTCGGCAGCGTCACTGCGGGGCGGCGGCGTCAGCGGCTACTCACCCGTTACTCACCGGTTACTCGGGAGTTACTTAGAGGTTACACATGGGTTACTTGGGGGTTACTTAGGGGTTACTCACAGGCTACTCAGGGGTTACTTATGGGTTACTTGGGGGTTACTCAGGGGGTTACTCACAGGTTACTCGGGGGTTACTTAGGGGGTTACTCGGGGGTTACTCACAGGTTACTCGGGGGTTACTGGGGACTACTTGGGGGTTACACCGGGGTTACTCGGGGGTTACTTAGAGGTTACACATGGGTTACTTGGGGGTTACTTAGGGGTTACTCACAGGCTACTCAGGGGTTACTTATGGGTTACTTGGGGTTACTTAGGAGTTACTCACAGGCTACTCAGGGGTTACTTATGGGTTACTTGGGGGTTACTTGAGGGTTACTCAGGGGTTACTCATGAGTTACTCAGGGATTACCGGGGGTTATTCACATGTTACTCGGGGGTTGCTCAGGGGTTACTCGGGGGTTACTCAAGAGTTCCACATGGGTTACACATGGGTTACTCGCAGGCTACTCCCAGATTACTTAGGGGGTTACTTGTCGGTTACTTATGGGTTACTCAGGGGGTTTCTCAGAGGGTTACTCGCACCTTACTCGGGGGTTACTCAGGAGCTACACGGGGGTTACTCAGGGGGTTACTCAGGGGTTTCACCAAATCCCCCCAAATGCACCCAAATCCCCCTGAATTTCCCCAAATCTCCCCCAAATCCCCTTGAATTTCCCCGAATTCCACCCAAATCTCTCCCAAAATTCCCCCAAAATTCCCCCAAATACCCCCAAATCCCCTAAAATCTCTCCCAAATCTCCCCAAATTCCACCCAAATTCCCCCCAAATCCCCTCAAATCTCCCCCAAATCCCCTTGAATTTCCCCGAATTCCACCCCAAATCCCCCCAAATCCCCCCAAATTCCCCCAAATCTCCCCCAAATCCCCCAAAATTCCCCCAAATCCCCCCAAATCCCCCCAAAATCCCCCTAGAATTCCCCAAATCTCCTCCAAAATCCCCCCAAATCTCCTCCGAATTTCCCCAAACCTCCCCCAAATCCCCCCAAATCCCCTTGAATTTCCCCGAATTCCACCCAAATCCCCCCAAATCCCCCCAAACCTCCCCCAAATTCCCCCAAAATCCCCCCAAAATCCCCCAAAATTCCCCCCAAATTCCCCCAAATCCCCCCAAATCTCCCCCAAATCCCCCAAAATTCCCCCAAATTCCCCCCAAATCTCCCCCAAATCCCCCCAAATCTCCTCCGAATTTCCCCAAATTCCCCCAAAATCCCCCCAAAATCCCCCTAAAATTCCCCAAAATCCCCCCAAATTTCCCCAAATCCCCCTGAATTCCACCCAAATTCCCCCAAATCTCCTCGAATTCCACCCCAAATCCCCTCAAATCCCCCAAATCCCCCCAAATCCCCCCAAATTCCCTCAAATCCCCCTGAATTCCCCCCAAATCTCCCAAAATCCCCTCAAATCCCCCCAAATCTCCCCAAAATCCCCCCAAATTCCCCCAAATCCCCCTGAATTCCCCCCAAATCTCCCCAAAATTTCCCCAAAATCCCCCCAAATCTCCTCCAAATCCCCCCCAAATCCACCCCAAATCCCCCCCAAATTTCCCCAAAATCCCCCCTAAATCCCCCCAAATCTCCCCAAAATTTCCCCAAAATCCCCCCAAATCTCCTCCAAATCCCCCCCAAATCCCCCCAAATCCCCCCAAATTCCCCCCAAATCCCCCCGAAACCCCTCAAATCTCCCCCAAATCCCCTTGAATTTCCCCGAAATCCCCCCAAATCTCTCCCAAAATTCCCCCAAAATTCCCCAAATACCCCCAAATCCCCCTGAATTCCCCCAATTCCACCCCAAATCCCCCCGAATCTCCTCAAATGCCCCCAAATCCCCCCAAATCCCCCTGAATTTCCCCAAACCTCCCTAAAATTTCCCCGAATCCCCCCAAATTCACCCCAAATCCCCTCAAATCTCCCCCGAAATCCCCCAAATTCCCCCAAGTCCCCCCAAAATTCCCCCAAATCCCCCCCAAATTTCCCCAAAATCCCCCCAAAATCCCCCCAAATCTCCCCCAAATCCCCCCAAATCTCCTCCGAATTTCCCCAAATCCCCAAAATCCCCCCAATTCCCCCCCAAACTTCCCCAAATTCCCCCAAAATTCCCCCAAAATCCCCCGAAATTCCCCCAAAATTCCCCCAAATCCCCCGGAATCTCCTCCAAATCCCCCCCAAATTCCCCCAAATCCCCCCAAATCCCCCCCAAATTCCACCCAAATCCCCCCAAAATCCCCCCGCCCATCCCCCCAAATCCCCTTGAATTTTCCCGAATTCCCCCCAAATCTCTCCCAAAATTCCCCCAAAATTCTCCCAAATCTCCCCCAAATCCCCCCAAATCCCCTCAAATCTCCCCCAAATCCCCCTGAATTTCCCCAAATCCCCCCAAATTCCCCCCAAATTCCCTCAAATCCCCTCAAATCTCCCCCAAATCCCCTTGAATTTCCCCGAATTCCACCCCAAATCCCCCCAAATCCCCCCAAATTCCCCCAAAATTCCCCCAAATCCCCCCAAATCCCCCCAAATTCTCCCAAATCCCCCTGAATTCCCCCAATTCCACCCCAAATCCCCCCGAATCTCCTCAAATGCCCCCAAATTCCCCCAAATCCCCTTGAATTTTCCCAAATTCCCCCCAAATCTCTCCCAAAATTCCCCCAAATTCCCCCCAAATCTCCCCCAAATTCCCCCAAGTCCCCCCAAAATTCCCCCAAATCCCCCCAAATCCCCCCAAAATCCCCCCAAATCCCCCTGAAATCCCCCCAAATCTCCCCCAAATCCCCTCAAATCTCCCCCAAATCCCCTTGAATTTCCCCGAATTCCACCCAAATCTCTCCCAAAATTCCCCCAAATTCCCCCAAATTCCCCCCAAAATTCCCCCAAATCCCCTTGAATTTCCCCAAATTCCACCCAAATCTCTCCCAAATCCCCCCAAATCCACCCCAAATCCCCCCCAAATTTCCCCAAAATCCCCCCAAAATCCCCCCAAAATCCCCCAAAATCCCCCCAAATCTCCCCCAAATCCCCCCAAATCTCCTCCGAATTTCCCCAAATCCCCAAAATCCCCCCAAATCCCCCCCAAACCTCCCCCAAATTCCCCCAAAATTCCCCCAAATCCCCCCAAAATTCCCCCAAATCCCCCCAAATTCCCCCCAAAATTCCCCCAAATCCCCCCAAATCCCCCCCAAATCCCCCTGAATTCCCCCAAACCTCCCCCAAATCCCCCCAAATTCCCCCAAATCCCCCTGAATTTCCCCAAACCTCCCTAAAATTTCCCCAAAATCCCCCCAAATCTCCTCCAAATCCCCCCCAAATCCCCCCAAATCCCCCCAAATTCCCCTGAATCCCCCCAAATCCCCCCAAATCCCCCCCAAATCCCCCCAAATTCCCCCAAATCCCCCCCAAATCCCCCCAAATCCCCCCCAAATCCCCCCCAAATCCCCCCAAATTCCCCCAAATCCCCCCCGAATCCCCCCAAATCCCCCCCAAATCCCCCCAAAATCCCCCAAATTCCCCCCAAATCCCCCCAAAATCCCCCCGCCCATCCCCCCCCCGGTACCCTGGGGGCTGGTGACCGTCCCCCAGCCGGACAGCATGCAGGAGGCGCCGGGCCGGCCGCAGGCTCGGGGCAGGGCCAGCGGCCGGACGCTGCGGCCGATGACCGCCGGCCGGTCCAGGCGCAGCAAGGCCAGGTCGCTGTCCAGCGTGGCCGGGTCGAAGCGGGGGTGGGGCACGGCCAAGGTCACCCGGCGCTCCTGCTCCGTCCCCTCGCGCCGCGTCAGGTCGTCCTCGCCCAGGCGGACACGGAGACCCCTGGGGACAGCGGGGACATCGGGGGGGGTTGGGGACATTGGGGACATTGGGGACATTGGGGACATTTGGGGGAGTTGGGGACATTGGGGACATTGGGGGGGTTGGGGACATTGGGGACATTGGGGACATTGGGGACATTGGGGGGGTGGGGACATTGAGGGGGGGTTGGGGACATTGGGGGGGTTGGGGGGGTTGGGGACATTGGGGGGGGTTGGGGACATTGGGGACATTGAGGGGGATTGGGGACATTGGGGGTTGGGGACATTGGGGACATTGGGGACATTGGGGGCGTTGGGGACATTGGGGACATTGGGGGGGTTGGGGACATTGGGGGTTGGGGACATTGGGGACATTGGGGACATTGGGGGCGTTGGGGACATTGGGGACATTGGGGGGGTTGGGGACATTGGGGGGGTTGGGGACATTGGGGGGGGTGGGGACATTGGGGGCATTGGGGGGGGTTGGGGACATTGGGGGTGTTGGGGGCGTTGGGGGTTTGGGGACATTGGGGGCATTGAGGACATTGGGGGGGGTTGGGGACATTGGGGACATTGGGGGGGTGGGGACATTGGGGACAGTGGGGGCGTTGGGGGCGTTGGGGACATCGTGGGGGTTGGGGATGTTGGGGACATTTGGGGACATTGGGGACATTGGGGGGGTGGGGACATTGAGGGGGGGTTGGTGGGGTTGGGGACATTTGGGGACATTGGGGACATTGGGGACCATTGGGGACATTGGGGTACATTGGGGACATTTGGGGACATTTGGGGACATTGGGGGAGTTGGGGACATTGGGGGTTGGGGACATTGGGGACATTGGGGACATTGGGGGGGTTGGGGGCATTGGGGACATTGGGGGGGGTTGGGGACATTGAGGGTGTTGGGGACATTGGGGACATTGGGGATTGGGGACATTGGGGGTTGGGGACATTGGGGGCATTGGGGGCATTGGGGGAGTTGGGGACATTGGGGACATTGGGGGGGTTTGGGGACGTTGGGGACATTGGGGACATTGGGGACATTGGGGACAGTGGGGGTATTGGGGACATCCAGGGGGGTTGGGGACATTGGGGACATTGGGGGGAGCTGGGGATGTTGGGGACATTGGGGACATTGGGGACATTTGGGGACATTGGGGGTTGGGGACATTGGGGGGGTTGGGGACATTGGGACATCGTGGGGGTTGGGGACATCAGGGACGTTGGGGACATTGGGAGTTGGGGACGTGGAGGGGGTTGGGGATGTTGGGGACATTGGGGACGTTGGGGGTTGGGGACTTTGGGGGGGTTGGGGACATTGGGGACGTTGGGGGTTGGGGACATTGGGGACATTGGGGACATTGGGGACATTGGGGGGGTGGGGACATTGAGGGGGGGTTGGGGACATCGGGGGGGTTTGGGATGGGGACATTGGGGACATTGGGGGTGTTGGGGACATGGAGGGGGTTGGGGATGTTGGGGACGTCGGGGACGTTGGGGACATTGGGGACATCGGGGATGCTGGGGACACAAGAGGATGGGGACACTGGGGGGGGTCACACCGTGTCCCCATGGGGTGTCCCCCTGTCCCTGTCCCTGTCCCTGTCCCCAGGTGTGTCCCCAGGTGTGTCCCCAGGTGTGTCAGGGTCACCTTTTGTTGCAGTGGGCGGCGGTCAGCACCCACTCCGGCCGCAGCAGGACCCCCCCGCAGCGCAGGGCTCACACCTGTCCCTGTCCCTGTCCCTGTCCCTGTCCCTGTCCCTGTCCCCAGGTGTGTCCCTGTCCCCAGGTGTGTCCCCAGGTGTGTCCCCAGGTGTGTCACCTTTTGTTGCAGTGAGCCGCGGTCAGCACCCACTGCGGCCGCAGCAGGACCCCCCGCAGCGCAGGGCTCACACCTGTCCCTGTCCCCAGGTGTGTCCCTGTCCCTGTCCCCAGGTGTGTCCCCAGGTGTGTCCCTGTCCCTGTCCCTGTCCCCAGGTGTGTCCCCAGGTGTGTCCCCAGGTGTGTCCCCAGGTGTGTCGGTCACCTTTTGTTGCAGTGGGCGGCGGTCAGCACCCACTCCGGCCGCAGCAGGACCCCCCCGCAGCGCAGGGCTCACACCTGTCCCTGTCCCTGTCCCTGTCCCTGTCCCCAGGTGTGTCCCCAGGTGTGTCCCCAGGTGTGTCAGGGTTACCTGCGGTTGCAGTGGGCGGCGGTCAGCACCCACTCCGGCCGCAGCAGGACCCCCCCGCAGCGCAGGGCTCACACCTGTCCCTGTCCCTGTCCCTGTCCCTGTCCCTGTCCCCAGGTGTGTCCCCAGGTGTGTCCCCAGGTGTGTCAGGGTTACCTGCGGTTGCAGTGGGCGGCGGTCAGCACCCACTGGGGCCGCAGCAGGACCCCCCCGCAGCGCAGGGCTCACACCTGTCCCTGTCCCTGTCCCTGTCCCTGTCCCTGTCCCTGTCCCTGTCCCTGTCCCTGTCCCTGTCCCCAGGTGTGTCCCCAGGTGTGTCCCCAGGTGTGTCCCTGTCCCCAGGTGTGTCCCCAGGTGTGTCCCTGTCCCCAGGTGTGTCCCCAGGTGTGTCCCCAGGTGTGTTACTCACCTGCGGTTGCAGTGAGCAGCGGTCAGCACCCACTGGGGCCGCAGCAGGACCCCCCCGCAGCGCAGGGCTCACACCTGTCCCTGTCCCTGTCCCTGTCCCTGTCCCCAGGTGTGTCCCCAGGTGTGTCCCCAGGTGTGTTACTCACCTGCGGTTGCAGTGGGCAGCGGTCAGCACCCACTGCGGCCGCAGCAGGACCCCCCCGCAGCGCAGGGCTCACACCTGTCCCTGTCCCTGTCCCTGTCCCTGTCCCTGTCCCCAGGTGTGTCCCCTGTCCCCAGGTGTGTCCCCAGGTGTGTCGGTCACCTTTTGTTGCAGTGGGCGGCGGTCAGCACCCACTGGGCTCACACCTGTCCCTGTCCCTGTCCCTGTCCCCAGGTGTGTCCCTGTCCCCAGGTGTCACCTTTTGTTGCAGTGGGCGGCGGTCAGCACCCATTCTGGCCGCAGCAGGACCCCCCCGCAGCGCAGGGCTCACACCTGTCCCTGTCCCTGTCCCTGTCCCTGTCCCTGTCCCCAGGTGTGTCCCCAGGTGTGTCAGGGTTACCTGCGGTTGCAGTGGGCAGCGGTCAGCACCCACTGGGGCCGCAGCAGGACCCCCCCGCAGCGCAGGGCTCACACCTGTCCCTGTCCCCAGGTGTGTCCCCAGGTGTGTCCCTGTCCCCAGGTGTGTCCCCAGGTGTGTTACCTGCGGTTGCAGTGGGCAGCGGTCAGCACCCACTCCGGCCGCAGCAGGACCCCCCCGCAGCGCAGGGCTCACACCTGTCCCTGTCCCTGTCCCTGTCCCTGTCCCCAGGTGTGTCCCCAGGTGTGTCCCCAGGTGTGTCCCTGTCCCCAGGTGTGTCCCCAGGTGTGTTACTCACCTGTGGTTGCAGTGGGCAGCGGTCAGCACCCACTGGGGCCGCAGCAGGACCCCCCCCGCAGCGCAGGGCTCACACCTGTCCCTGTCCCTGTCCCTGTCCCTGTCCCCAGGTGTGTCCCCAGGTGTGTCCCCAGGTGTGTCCCCAGGTGTGTCCCCAGGTGTGTTACTCACCTGCGGTTGCAGTGGGCGGCGGTCAGCACCCACTGGGGCCGCAGCAGGACCCCCCCACAGCGCAGGGCTCACACCTGTCCCTGTCCCTGTCCCTGTCCCTGTCCCTGTCCCCAGGTGTGTCCCTGTCCCCAGGTGTGTCCCCAGGTGTGTCAGGGTTACCTGCGGTTGCAGTGGGCAGCGGTCAGCACCCATTCCGGCCGCAGCAGGACCCCCCCGCAGCGCAGGGCTCACCCCTGTCCCTGTCCCTGTCCCTGTCCCTGTCCCCAGGTGTGTCCCCAGGTGTGTCCCCAGGTGTGTCCCTGTCCCCAGGTGTGTCCCCAGGTGTGTCCCCAGGTGTGTCCCCAGGTGTCACCTTTTGTTGCAGTGGGCGGCGGTCAGCACCCACTGGGGCCGCAGCAGGACCCCCCCGCAGCGCAGGGCTCACACCTGTCCCTGTCCCTGTCCCTGTCCCTGTCCCTGTCCCCAGGTGTGTCCCTGTCCCCAGGTGTGTCCCTGTCCCCAGGTGTGTCCCCAGGTGTGTCCCCAGGTGTGTTACTCACCTGCGGTTGCAGTGAGCGGCGGTCAGCACCCACTGCGGCCGCAGCAGGACCCCCCCGCAGCGCAGGGCTCACACCTGTCCCTGTCCCTGTCCCTGTCCCTGTCCCCAGGTGTGTCCCCAGGTGTGTCCCCAGGTGTGTCCCCAGGTGTCACCTTTTGTTGCAGTGGGCGGCGGTCAGCACCCACTGGGGCCGCAGCAGGACCCCCCCGCAGCGCAGGGCTCACACCTGTCCCTGTCCCTGTCCCTGTCCCTGTCCCTGTCCCCAGGTGTGTCCCCAGGTGTGTCCCTGTCCCCAGGTGTGTCCCCAGGTGTGTCAGGGTTACCTGCGGTTGCAGTGGGCGGCGGTCAGCACCCACTGGGGCCGCAGCAGGACGCCCCCGCAGCGCAGGGCTCACACCTGTCCCTGTCCCTGTCCCTGTCCCTGTCCCTGTCCCCAGGTGTGTCCCCAGGTGTGTCCCCAGGTGTGTCCCCAGGTGTGTCCCCAGGTGTGTCCCCAGGTGTGTCGGTCACCTTTTGTTGCAGTGGGCGGCAGTCAGCACCCACTGGGGCCGCAGCAGGACCCCCCCCGCAGCGCAGGGGGCCGTAGAGCAGCGCCTGCCAGGGCTGGGACATGGGGACGCAGGGGTAGCCCCCGATGATCCTGTCCTCGTCCCCCGCAGGTGACACCGCCACGCAGGTGACACCGGCGCCGTCCCGGACGGCTCGCTGGCCCGGGGGGCAGGGCGGCTCCTGCGGGAGGGTGGCACCTGCGGGGACAAAAGGGGACAAAAGGGGACAAGGGTGGCACCTGTGGGGACACAGGGACAGTGGGGGGAGGGTGGCACCTGCGGGGACAAAAGGGGACAAGGGTGGTGGCACCTGTGGGGACAAAGGGACAGTGGGGACAAGGGTGGCACCTGTGGGGAGGGGGGGTGGCACCTGTGGGGACAAAGGGACAATGGCGGGAGGGTGGTGGCACCTGTGGGGACACAGGGACAGTGGGGACAAGGGTGGCACCTGTGGGGACACAGGGACAATGGGGGGAGGGTGGTGGCACCTGTGGGGACAAAAGGGGACGAGGGTGGTGGCACCTGTGGGGACAAAGGGACAAAGGGGACAAGGGTGGCACCTGTGGGGACAATGGGGACAAGGGTGGTGGCACCTGTGGGGACAAAGGGACAATGGCAGGAGGGTGGTGGCATCTCTGTGGGGACAAAGGGACAGTGGGGACAAGGGTGGCACCTGTGGGACAATGGGGGGAGGGTGGTGGCACCTGTGGGGACAAAGGGACAATGGGGACAAGGGTGGTGGCACCTGTGGGGACAAAGGGACAATGGGGACAAGGGTGGCACCTGTGGGGAAGGGGGGTGGCACCTGTGGGGACAAAGGGACAGTGGGGGGAGGGTGGTGGCATCTCTGTAGGGACAAAGGGACAGTGGGGACAAGGGGGGTGGCACCTGTGGGGACAAAGGGACAATGGCGGGAGGGTGGTGGCACCTCTGTGGGGACAAAGGGACAATGGCGGGAGGGTGGTGGCACCTGTGGGGACAAAGGGACAGTGAGGACAAGGGTGGCACCTGTGGGGACAAAAGGGGACAAGGGTGGTGGCACCTGTGGGGACAAAAGGGGACAAGGGTGGCACCTGTGGGGACAAAGGGACAATGGCAGGAGGGTGGTGGCATCTCTGTGGGGACACAGGGACAGTGGGGACAACGGCGGTGGCACCTGTGGGGACACAGGGACAGTGGGGGGAGGGTGGTGGCACCTGCAGGGACAAAAGGGGACAAGGGTGGTGGCATCTCTGTGGGGACAAAGGGACAGTGGGGACAAGGGTGACACCTGTGGGGACAAAGGGACAATGGGGACAACGGCGGTGGCACCTCTGTGGGGACAACATCACCAGGAGTGTCCCCTGGGCCACCAGGTGTGTCACCTCCGTGGGGACAACAGGTGTGGCACCTTTATGGGGACGACGCCACCCAGGAGTGTCCCCTGGGCCACCAGGTGTGCCACCTCCATGGGGACACGAGGACAGGTGTGTCACCTCGTGGGGACAACAGGTGTGGCACCTTTATGGGGACGACGCCACCCAGCATGTCCCCTGGGCCACCTGGAGTGTCCCTTGGGGACAACAGGTGTGGCACCTCCATGGGGACACGGCCACAGGTGTGCCACCTCCATGGGGACAAGCGTGTCACCTCCGTGGGGACAACAGGTGTGGCACCTTTATGGGGACACGGGGACAAGCGTGTCACCTCCACGGGGACAACAGGTGTGGCACCTTGATGGGGACGGTGCCACCCAGGAGTGTCCCCTGGGCCACCAGGTGTGCCACCTCCCCTGGGGACAACAGGCGTGCCACCTCCGTGGGGACGCTGGCGTCACGCGTGGCGCCTCCATGGGGGCCACCAGGAGTGTCCCCTGGGCCACCAGGTGTGTCACCTGGGCCACCAGGAGTGTCACCTCCGTGGGGACAACGGGTGTGCCACCTCCATGGGGTCAACAGGTGTGGCACCTCCGTGGGGACAAGCGTGTCACCTCCGTGGGGACAACAGGTGTGGCACCTTGATGGGGACGGTGCCACCCAGAGTGTCCCCTGGGCCACCAGGAGTGTCCCCTGGGCCACCAGGAGTGTCCCCGGCTGTCCCCAGCTGTCCCCAAGGTACCTGAGAGCAGCAGCAGCAGCAGCAGCGGCTCCACGGCCCTGAGGGGACACGGGAGGGGACACGGGAGGGGACACTGGTGACCTGACCCCCCCTTTGCCCAATTTCCCCCCGTTTTCCCCATTTTTTCCCCATTTTTTCCCCATTTCCCCCATTTTTCCCCATTTTTTTCCCATTTTTTCCCCATTTTTCCCATTTTTCCCCCATTTCCCCCCATTTTCCCCCATTTTCCCCATTTTTTCCCATTTTTTCCCCATTTTTCCCCATTTCCCCATTTTTTCCCATTTTCCCCATTTTTTCCCCATTTCCCCCCATTTTTCCCCATTTTTTCCCCATTTTTTCCCCATTTCCCCCATTTCTCCCCATTTTTTCCCATTTTTTCCCCATTTTTCCCCATTTTTTCCCATTTTCCCCATTTTCCCCATTTTTTCCCATTTTTTCCCCATTTTTTCCCCATTTCCCCATTTTCCCCATTTTTTTCCCATTTTTTACCCATTTTTTCCCCATTTTCCCCATTTCCCCCCATTTTTTCCCATTTTTTCCCCATTTTTCCCCATTTTTTCCCATTTTCCCATTTTTCCCCATTTTTTCCCCATTTCCCCCATTTTCCCCATTTTTTTCCCATTTTTTCCCCATTTTTTCCCCATTTTCCCCATTTCCCCCATTTTTTCCCATTTTTTCCCATTTTTTCCCATTTTCCCCATTTTTCCCCATTTTTTCCCCATTTTTTCCCCATTTTTTCCCCATTTTTTTCCCCATTTTCCCCATTTTTCCCCATTTTCCCCATTTTCCCCATTTTTTCCCATTTTTTCCCCATTTTTCCCCATTTTCCCCCATTTTTTCCCATTTTTCCCCAATTTCCCCCATTTCCCCAATTTCCCCCATTTTCCCCAATTTCCCCAATTTCCCCATTTCCCCCATTTTCCCATTTTCCCATTTTTTCCCATTTCCCCCCCATTTCCCCCTCATTCCCCCCTCCCCAATTTCCCCCATTTTCCCATTTCCCATTTCCCCATTTCCCCCTCATTCCCTCTCCCCATTTTCCCAATTTCCCCCATTTTCCCCAATTTCCCCCTCATTCCCCCCCCTCCCCAATTTCCCCAATTTCCCCAATTTCCCCAATTTCCCCAATTTCCCCAATTTCCCCCATTTTCCCATTTTCCCATTTTTCCCCATTTCCCCCCCATTTCCCCCTCATTCCCCCCTCCCCAATTTCCCCCATTTTCCCAATTTCCCCAATTTCCCCAATTTCCCCAATTTCCCCAATTTCCCCCATTTCCCCCTCATTCCCCCCTCCCCAATTTCCCCATTTTCCCCAATTTCCCCAATTTCCCAATTTCCCAATTTCCCCCAATTTCCCCCATTTCCCCCTCATTCCCCCCTCCCCAATTTCCCCAATTTCCCAATTTTCCCCAATTTCCCCCATTTTCCCATTTTCCCCCCATTTCCCCCTCATTCCCCCCTCCCCAATTTCCCCAATTTCCCCAATTTCCCAATTTCCCCATTTTCCCATTTTCCCATTTTCCCATTTTCCCATTTTTCCCCATTTCCCCCCCATTTCCCCCTCATTCCCCCCTCCCCAATTTTCCCAATTTTCCCAATTTCCCCATTTCCCCAATTTCCCCCATTTCCCCAATTTCCCCATTTTCCCCCATTTTCCACCCATTTCCCCCTCATTCCCCCCTCCCCAATTTCCCCCATTTTCCCCAATTTCCCCCATTTCCCCAATTTCCCCCTCATTCCCCAATTTCCCCAATTCCCCAATTTCCCTCATTTCCCCCATTTCCCCAATTTTCCCCAATTTCCCCAATTTCCCCATTCCCCCAATTTCCCCCTCATTCCCCCCTCCCCAATTTCCCCAATTTCCCCAATTTCCCCCATTTTCCCATTTTCCCATTTTTCCCCATTTCCCCCCCAATTTCCCCCTCATTCCCCCCCTCCCCAATTTCCCCAATTTCCCCAATTTCCCCAATTTCCCCAATTTCCCCAATTTCCCCATTTTCCCATTTTCCCCCCATTTCCCCTCATTCCCCCCTCCCAATTTCCCCAATTCCCCCATTTTCCCATTTTCCAATTTCCCCCCATTCCCTCATTCCCCCCCTCCCCAATTTCCCCAATTTCCCAATTCCCCAATTATTTCCCCAATTATTTCCCCCATTATTTCCCCGCTGTCCTCACCGCTGTCCCATCCTTGTCCCCGCTGTCGCCTCTCTCCCCTCCCCCCCCCGCTCCCGCCGCGCTTTTGTGGCCGCGCCCGGGCTGGGGGAGGGGCGGCGGCCGCTCCTGCCTCAGTTTCCCTGGATCTCGTTAATCCCGGGACGCTCTGACTCAGCCGCTCCTCCCAGTTTGGCCCAGTTTGCTCCCGGTTTCCCCCCTTTCCCCCCATTTCCCACCCCCCTTTCCCCCTTCTCTCCCGGATTTTCCCAGTTTTCCCTCATTTTTCCCGGTTTTTCCCCATTTTTGGATCATTTTTGATTTCCCACCCCCCCTTTCCCCCCCTTCTTTCCCGGATTTTCCCAGTTTTTCCCTCATTTTTCCCGGTTTTTTCCCATTTTTGCCTCATTTTTGATTTCCCACCCCCTTTCCCCCCTTCTTTCCCGGATTTTCCCAGTTTTCCCTCATTTTCCCCCATTTCCCCCCATTTTTGGATCATTTTTCCTGATTTTTTCCTGCTTCCCGCCCGTTTTTGCCTCATTTTTGATTTTCCAACCCCTTTCCCCCCTTCTTTCCCTGATTTTTTCCCAGTTTTTCCCTCATTTTTCCCCATTTTTGGATCATTTTTTCCTCTTTTTTTCCTCCTTCCCATCCGTTTTTCCTCATTTTTGATTTTCCACCCCCTTTTCCCCCTTCTTTCCTGGATTTTCCCAGTTTTCCCTCATTTTTCCCCATTTTTGGATAATTTTTTCCTCTTTTTTTCCTCCTTCCCGCCCGTTTTTCCTCATTTTTGATTTTCCACCCCATTTCTCCCCTTCTTTCCCTGATTTTCCCCAATTTTCCCTAATTTTCCCCCATTTTCCCCCATTTTTGGATCATTTTTCCTGATTTTTTCCTGCTTCCCGCCCATTTTTACCTCATTTTTAATTTCCCACCCCCTTTCCCCCTTCTTTCCCTGATTTTTCCCAGTTTTTCCCTCATTTTCCCCCATTTTTCCCCATTTTTTGATCATTTTTCCTGTTTTTTTCCTGCTTCCCACCCGTTTTTCCTCATTTTTGATTTTCCACCCCATTTCCCCCCTTCTTTCCCGGATTTTTCCCAGTTTTTCCCTCATTTTTCCCTCATTTTCCCCATTTTTGGATCATTTTTCCTGGTTTTTTCCTCCTTCCCGCCCGTTTTACCTCATTTTTGATTTCCCACCCTGTTTCCCCCCTTCTTTCCCTGATTTTTCCCAGTTTTTCCCTCGTTTTTCCCTCATTTTTCCCATTTTTGGATCATTTTTTCCTCTTTTTTTCCTGCTTCCTGCCCATTTTTCCTCATTTTTAATTTCCCACCCCGTTTTCCCCCCTTCTTTCCCGGATTTTTCCCAGTTTTCCCTCATTTTTCCCGATTTTCCCCCATTTTTGGATCATTTTTCCTGGTTTTTTCCTGCTTCCCACCCGTTTTTCCTCATTTTTGATTTTCCACCCCATTTTCCCCCCTTCTTTCCCTGATTTTTCCCAGATTTTCCCTCATTTTCCCCCATTTTTGGATCATTTTTCCTGATTTTTTCCTGCTTCCCGCCCATTTTTACCTCATTTTTGATTTTCCACCCCATTTCTCCCCTTCTTTCCCGGATTTTTCCTAGTTTTCCCTCATTTTTCCCCATTTTTGGATCATTTTTCCTGTTTTTTTCCTGCTTCCCGCCTGTTTTTTCCTCATTTTTGATTTCCCACCCCGTTTTCCCCCTTCTTTCCCTGATTTTTCCCAGTTTTGCCTCATTTTTCCCGATTTTTCCCGATTTTTCCCATTTTTGGATCATTTTTCCTCTTTTTTTCCTGCTTCCCGCCCGTTTTCACCTCATTTCCCTCCTGATTATCCCATTTTGGCTCATTTTACCAATTTCCCCCCCTTTTCTCATCATTTTCTCCTTTTTTTCCTCCTTCCTGCCCATTTTTTTTGCCTCATTTCCTGCAATTTGCCCTGGTTTTACCTCATTTTCCTGGGTTTTGTCCTTTTCTCCCTCATTTTTCCCAGATTTGCCTCATTTTCTCTGGATTTTTTTTTCCCTTACTTCCCCGTTTTTGCCTCATTTTCCTCCGATTTCCCCCATTTTTGGATATTATTTCCCGTGTTTTCCTCCTTCCTTCCCATTTTTCCCCCTGATTTTTCCCAACTTTTGCCCCTTCCCACCCCTTTTTGCCCCTCCCCTCCCCGAATTGCCCCATTTTTGCCTCATTTTTCTCGGATTTTGCTCCTTCCCACCCATTTTCGCCTCATTTCTCCCAGGCTTTCCCACTTTTTCCCCTTCTCTGCCCATTTCTAACTCCTTTTTTCCATTTTTTTTCCTCTTTCTGCCTAGTTTTGCATCATTATCCCTCGGTTTTGTCCGTTTTTCCCACTTTCTGCCCATCTTTCCTAATTTCTCCCATTTTTCTCCCTTTTTGCCCATTTTCCTCCCGATTATTCCCATTTTTGCCCCATTTTTTTCTCATTTTCCCTCCATTTCCCCCAAAATTTTCCAGTTTTCCTCATTTTTGTCCTTTTTCTTCCTGATTTTGCCCGTTTGGGGCTCGTTCTCATTTTTTCCTCTCTTTTGCCTCATTTTCCCCAAATTTTCTCCCTTTATTCCCCTATTTATCCCTCTGCCTGTATTTTTTGCCCATTTCTGCATTTTTTTTTTTCATTTTTTCCCCCTCTTCTGCCCGGTTTTCCTCATTTTCCCCTGATTTTCCCCCATGCTGCCCATTTTTTTTTTCCTCCTTTTCCCCCCTGATTTTTCCCCCATTTTTTGGATCATTTTCTTCCTTTTTCCTGAACCAAAAATGGGGAAAAAAGGGGGAAAAAATGAGGAAAATGAGGGGGGAAAAGGCAGGAAATTGTGAGGTGGGGAAGGGCGTGGAAAACGAGGGGAAAATGGGAAACCTGAGGGGGAAAAAGGGGGAATTTCAAAGGAAAACAGAGGGGGAAAAATGAGGAAAATGTGAGGGGGGGAAAAAGGGTGGAAATGAGGGGGAAAAGCAGGAAAATGTGAGGGGAAAAGGGTGGGAAACGTGAGGGGAAAAGGGCGGGAAATGTGAGGGGAAAATGGAGGGAAACGTGAGGGGAAAATGGAGGGAAATGTGAGGGGAAAATGGAGGGAAATGTGAGGAGAAAATGGAGGGAAATGTGAGGGGAAAAGGGAGGGAAACGTGAGGGGAAAATGGAGGGAAATGTGAGGGGAAAATGGCGGGAAACGTGAGGGGAAAAGGGCGGGAAATGTGAGGGGAAAATGGAGGGAAACGTGAGGGGGAAATGGAGGGAAAGGAGAGGGGAAATGGCGGGAAATGTGAGGGGAAAATGGAGGGAAACGTGAGGGGAAAAGGGCGGGAAATGTGAGGGGAAAATGGAGGGAAAGGTGAGGGGAAAATGGAGGGAACCGTGAGGGGAAAATGGAGGGAAATGTGAGGGGGAAATGGCGGGAAATGTGAGGGGAAAAGGGCGGGAAATGTGAGGGGAAAAGGGCGGGAAACGTGAGGGGTAAAATGGAGGGAAACGTGAGGGGAAAATGGCGGGAAATGTGAGGGGAAAAGGGAGGGAAATGTGAGGGGAAAATGGAGGGAAATGTGAGGGGAAAATGGAGGGAAATGTGAGGGGAAAATGGCGGGAAACGTGAGGGGAAAAGGGCGGGAAATGTGAGGGGGAAATGGAGGGAAACGTGAGGGGAAAATGGAGGGAAACGTGAGGGGGAAATGGAGGGAAACGTGAGGGGAAAAGGGCGGGAAATGTGAGGGGAAAAGGGCGGGAAAGGTGAGGGGAAAAGGGCGGGAGCCGTGAGGGGAAAATGGAGGGAAACGTGAGGGGAAAATGGAGGGAAACGTGAGGGGGAAATGGAGGGAAAGGAGAGGGGAAATGGCGGGAAATGTGAGGGGAAAATGGAGGGAAACGTGAGGGGAAAAGGGCGGGAAATGTGAGGGGAAAATGGAGGGAAAGGTGAGGGGAAAATGGAGGGAACCGTGAGGGAAAATGGAGGGAAATGTGAGGGGGAAATGGCGGGAAATGTGAGGGGAAAAGGGCGGGAAATGTGAGGGGAAAAGGGCGGGAAACGTGAGGGGTAAAATGGAGGGAAACGTGAGGGGAAAATGGCGGGAAATGTGAGGGGAAAAGGGAGGGAAATGTGAGGGGAAAATGGAGGGAAATGTGAGGGGAAAATGGAGGGAAATGTGAGGGGAAAATGGCGGGAAACGTGAGGGGAAAAGGGCGGGAAATGTGAGGGGGAAATGGAGGGAAACGTGAGGGGAAAATGGAGGGAAACGTGAGGGGGAAATGGAGGGAAACGTGAGGGGAAAAGGGCGGGAAATGTGAGGGGAAAAGGGCGGGAAACGTGAGGGGAAAAGGGCGGGAAATATGGAGGGGAAAGGGAAGGAAATGTGAGGGGGAAATGGCGGGAAACGTGAGGGAAAATGGATGGAAATGTGAGGGGAAAATGGATGGAAATGTGAGGGGAAAATGGATGGAAATGTGAGGGGAAAATGGATGGAAATGTGAGGGGAAAATGGAGGGAACCGTGAGGGGAAAATGGAGGGAAACGTGAGGGGAAAAGGGCGGGAAACGTGAGGGGAAAATGGATGGAAATGTGAGGGGAAAATGGAGGGAAACGTGAGGGGAAAATGGAGGGAAATGTGAGGGGAAAATGGAGGGAAATGTGAGGGGAAAATGGAGGGAAATGTGAGGGAAAAGGGCGGGAAATGTGAGGGGAAAAGGGCGGGAAATGTGAGGGGAAAAGGGTGGGAAATGTGAGGGGAAAATGGAGGGAAACGTGAGGGGGAAATGGAGGGAAACGTGAGGGGAAAATGGAGGGAAACGTGAGGGGAAAATGGAGGGAAATGTGAGGGGAAAATGGAGGGAAACGTGAGGGGAAAATGGAGGGAAATGTGAGGGGAAAATGGAGGGAAACGTGAGGGGAAAATGGAGGGAAATGTGAGGGGAAATGGAGGGAAACGTGAGGGGAAAAGGGCGGGAAATGTGAGGGGAAAAGGGCGGGAAAGGTGAGGGGAAAAGGGCGGGAGCCGTGAGGGGAAAATGGAGGGAAACGTGAGGGGAAAATGGAGGGAAACGTGAGGGGGAAATGGAGGGAAAGGAGAGGGGAAATGGCGGGAAATGTGAGGGGAAAATGGAGGGAAACGTGAGGGAAAAGGGCGGGAAATGTGAGGGGAAAATGGAGGGAAAGGTGAGGGGAAAATGGAGGGAACCGTGAGGGGAAAATGGAGGGAAATGTGAGGGGGAAATGGCGGGAAATGTGAGGGGAAAAGGGCGGGAAATGTGAGGGGAAAAGGGCGGGAAACGTGAGGGGTAAAATGGAGGGAAACGTGAGGGGAAAATGGCGGGAAATGTGAGGGGAAAAGGGAGGGAAATGTGAGGGGAAAATGGAGGGAAATGTGAGGGGAAAATGGAGGGAAATGTGAGGGGAAAATGGCGGGAAACGTGAGGGGAAAAGGGCGGGAAATGTGAGGGGGAAATGGAGGGAAACGTGAGGGGAAAATGGAGGGAAACGTGAGGGGGAAATGGAGGGAAACGTGAGGGGAAAAGGGCGGGAAATGTGAGGGGAAAAGGGCGGGAAACGTGAGGGGAAAAGGGCGGGAAATATGGAGGGGAAAGGGAAGGAAATGTGAGGGGGAAATGGCGGGAAACGTGAGGGGAAAATGGATGGAAATGTGAGGGGAAAATGGATGGAAATGTGAGGGGAAAATGGATGGAAATGTGAGGGGAAAATGGATGGAAATGTG